>BLBF01000011.1:37859510-37877364 GCA_015471245.1 Laticauda colubrina
AAGATGTTCTTGTTTCATCTTTTTTTCAAGTTTAGCTCGCAATATCTTGAACATTATTTTGATAGCATGTGAGATACCAACAATTATTTAACAATTAGAGCACTGCCCTTTTCATACTGGGATTATATAAATTGAATTTTTCCAGACCCTTGAATTATGGGGGTTGGAAGAATCCAGTTCAAGAGGATGCTAATCTTCTATCTCACACATCACAGTTTGTGACTACAGTATTTAAAGTAGCACATTTTCCTATATGCTTCTACAAGCATCTAAGATCAATGTCAGAGGTGGCGGGAGAAATGTACTTTCAGACTTTCAAAATGCCTCTTGAGTGAAAAGTGTAATGACTTCAAGAAAAAAAAAGGAAGTCCAGTTGCCTCTTGAAAAGCACCTTTGGGACAACCATGACCTGGATGGATGACTGAGAATCTCCACAACATTCTTATCTGACCGTTTCCAGGCAGTATCTCTTGTCCCATCTCCCAAAGTCTTTCCCTTCTACTGTTACAGTGATGTCCCCCATTCTGGCCTAATCAGATGGGTATACCTGGAACAAACTTTTTGCACTAGTTCAAAATGTGCATAATCTTCTTAGCTATTTAATGTGTTCTTATTGCCTTAGTGGAGTTTTTCACTTATTTTTTGTCTCTGCTTTTATTATTGCTAAATTTTATGATTTGGTATGTTCTGTTGATGGAGAAAATCTATCTAGGGGGTTGCTAAGAGCTAACACCATCTTGACAGCACATAATCATCAATCGATTGATCCATCCATCAATCAATCTGTTGGTATCCATTTATAAGAACAGTTTTAATGTTTGTTTTTTTAAAAAGATAACTTCAGCACTTTCAAGCTGTTATAAGAAAACACTAATTTGAAAGGCAGCATACTATATATATTTTAAAAATAAGTGAATGAGTGAATGAGAGCTATTTGGTGAAATAAAAACCTTTGCAAAGTAAAAGGTCCATTTAAAATGTATAAAGAATGTTCCTTCAGCATTAAGGTTTCATTAGCCTCAAGTCACCTGAAATTCATTGAATTAAGGTATTGGGAAAGCCAATAACCAATTAGCTGAATGGATTCTACTGTTCATAAGATTTTCTGTTTATTAAACATCAAAGAAAAGCAGGTTAATTTCTAATTCTACTCCCTAGTATTTTTCCCTTCCTTATTTCTTTGTTTTATAATTTTGTTACTTTCCAGCCTATACAATATATTTGTAAGAGAGAATGACAAAAAAAGGAACTGTAAATAGATAACACTAATGTGGTAGAATAATGTTAAAAAAATAAAAGTATGTTTTTATCTATGGAAGTATATTCTGAATGGGTTGGTCCTAGCTTAGATTCCATCAAAAAGTCAGACATTTTAAAAATAATATATTTCCTAATTGTGAGGATAATATCCATAATGTTTAGAGGACATGGATTTCTGGAACACAGCTTGAGTTTTCAGCATACATGAAATGTCATCTGGCAACACAACCAAATTTCTTTTCTGCTATAATGTCAATTACACTCAATCAATGGCAAACACTCCCCTGACTTGTGGTATGAAACTGAA
This sequence comes from Laticauda colubrina, assembly GCA_015471245.1. Classification (NCBI taxonomy): domain Eukaryota; kingdom Metazoa; phylum Chordata; class Lepidosauria; order Squamata; family Elapidae; genus Laticauda; species Laticauda colubrina. Next base: position 37,861,078 of record BLBF01000011.1, read on the forward strand.
GTGTGCAGTGGTTCTCTGCTTCATAATTGCATTGTGTGGCTTGCTGTAATGATTTCCATTCAAAAAAAAATTGAGGTTGAGAAGCGGTAACTGCCCTGTGGCAGGTAGTAAGTTCTAGCTGTTTATTGCTGGTTTTAATATTATATCATGTAGGATTTCTACAATTATTTTTTTTTAAGTTTATGGTGACATTTGTGAAAAAGAGAAGAGAAGCCTTAGACCCAATGAAATATGTGCTTTAGAACCCATAGGGCATCTTCTCAAATGTAAATGGGTGATATAAAAAAGTGACTATGTTTAATCAAGATAATTGATATTCAGAAAATCTGCAAATCAAACAATTTTATCAATGAGAAATTGTGGCAAATTGTAGCAAAACCTCTTGATTTTACTGTGCTTTAAATATTAAAAGTATAGAAAACACATTCAGTAAAGGCATCCACAAAATTATGAAAAGAGTGATCCACCATTACAGTGCAAGTATCCCCATTTGGTATGAATTGCATTGACACAATGTTGCTTTCATCATTACCATCCCTACCACCATTATTACCCTGAACCTCCTGAAGATATCTCTGTGACCAAATCTGAATGGGTTTCTTCTCTATGTGATAACCAGAACAATTTCTCCATTTCTAGGTACTATTTCTAGGAAAATAGGGTACTATTTTATCATCAAAATAGCTATCTCACCCACCCAGAAGCTAACAGCATTTGCATTTTTCATCTGTTCCAACATCTACAATTTCAAAACTATCAAGTAAGCTTAGTGTACCATTTTTCTTCTTAGAAATATAATTCAAACTGGCTTCAAAAACACCTACTGTTATCTTAGTGTTACGATTTTGTTTCTTCCATCCAATCCTATGAAAGTAGAAAATGCTCTGCCCATCTTCACTGATGCTGGTGGTGAGAATCTAGGCATCTCTAATAAGATCTCAAATACTGGGTGTGAGATGGCATTTCACCAAGAGGACCCTTGCCTAATTGATCTGGATTTGCAATCAGTGGTTAGTACCTGGAATCATACAATAATGTATATAAACAGTGTGTACATAAACATACAGTAATGTATGATCAAGTGTACCTTGTTAAAGAGGATTTCATTTGGGAGAGGGACAGTTTCAGTTGGCTCTTAGATATCATCAGGTTTTATGTGACACATTAGACCACTCTCCAAAAGTGGACAGACTAGCAAAAGATTTCAGGGATTTTAAGAGGTAAAATAGGAGCCTTCAATATCTGTAAAGCAGTAGGTGCCCTTTTTGACCTCAACTACCTTGAACAATCAAAAATATGAAAAAGAGTATAAAGTTTGGACTTTGCTCATGCCATGGGCCATATGAACAGATACTCGTGGGCCACCTATCTCTAGAATTTAAATTCATGAAAGGTGGGTTCATCCTGTTCATTGGAGACAATAGGAAGCATCATTTCAGAGATCCTAGGGAAAGGATAGACTGACAGGTGGCTATGAAGTAACATTCCCCTGCGTAGTTGCTTTTTCATTATGGAAGCATCTTTATAATCAGGAGGTTTTATCAAAATGATGAAATGTGACTTCATGATACAAGCTCAAGTTTATGCAGTTCATCCATGCAACATCACAACGCATGCACAAAAGGGGTGGAGTTTGCTAAGAAATGTTTCTTCCCATTTTTGGTGTATCAACAGTGATTTCCCATGCTGTGAGTTATGTATATGAACATAAACAAGAATGATGCTTATAGATATTATTTCTATGCAGTTCTTCTTCAGGACTAATTTTCACCCCTCTGTGTAGCATTTTGACCTTTGAAATAGAAAATGTTCTCTTTGCCCCAAAGTTTGGGAATGAACAGCATTGATTCACCAACACAAAAAGACCACTCCATAGGCCCATTTTTAGTGGCATATTTGAATTGGAGAACAGCATATTACTGAAGCATAAAATGATTACAGTTCTAAATGAGGATGGATAGTGGAGGTATAGTCTCTTTTTACAGACTTAGGCCAGGGCTGTCAAACTCCCAGCCCGCAGGCTGGATGCATCTTGCGCTGGCCATGCCCACACCCAGTTTAGCAAAGGGGAAAAAGTCCCAATATATAACGTCACCATGACAACTTGAGTTTGACACTCCTGACTTAAGCAAATCAGTATACAACAGCCAAGGGTTTCATTGGCTATAACATAAAATGTATCTAGTGAAACCATTAGTGTGTATCTATAATAGAAGAAGGGTACAAAAACAATGACGTTTTGAAAAAAACAGAAGCAATATCCATGAATATAATTTCCTTTCCTTGGACTTTGTAAAAGTAAGATAGTGAGAATGCACTACCGACATGTTGGTGAAGACTCCTGAGAACACCACAGGCACAAGGAAAATAAACAAATAACTTGTCAAACAAATCAATCCAGTCTTCTCACTTGAGGCACAAATGATCAGGTTCAAATCAACCTACTTTCAACACATAAGCAAAGACCAAGTTCTAAAGAAAAGGCTTTATTGCTGAAAAAGATGGAAGTAGTAGAGGAAGAGGATAACTTGCAGTAAGGTAGATGGACTTAATGACAGAGGTGATGATGAATGCACAAATGGAACACCTGAATGACAAGGATAGGAAGAGATCATCATAGAGAAAATCTATCTATGTGGTGGTTTGGAGTCAAAGATGGCATGAGAGCAAATAATCAATCATTAATTCCTGGGAGTTACTTTCTTCTGCTTTCCCAGATCCTTCTTTGTTTCTCATTATCTTTTTCCAGCTTATTATTTATTTAGCGTATGGCATATAATATAATATGTGACTAGCAATATAAATAAACTTTTCAACTAGATTAGTAAAACTCAATAAAATATAAATGTTAAAAGGTCTATGTTCAAATATCAATCTCTAGGCCATCTAACCATTGAAGTGCAGCATTGTTTATATTTAAAAAAAATCAAATACTGCACCGTTATGTGCCCTCAGCTTACCTCACCATGGCACAGTTTGATGTAGGACCCTGCAGTCACACTGAGGGGAGGATACTATGCCTTATTTATGTAGAGAGTCCCAGAAGATGCTGTATAAAGTGCAAATCTGATTCAGGATTGTCCATTGCTAACATGGTGGGTTCAAAACCTGGCATCTTTTTTTTTGTGGGATCGTTTATATGTCTTCTTATATCCAGGCGTTATAGGAAGATACATGGCAACAAAAATCAACTTTTCATGATTCCTTGGCTTTCTAAATATTCTCATACTGACAAGTCTATTTTCCTTGGGAAAGTATTTTTTGTAATGGGCAGTCTAGTTTGATCGCATATAGCTGAGTTTTGTTTCCCTTGGGAAGATCTATTGGCTAAGGGCTTGTAGCTTGCCACCTCCACTATTTTATACAATACTCATATCCATATTTGGAGCAATTTTCCATTAAAATTAATTCATACCTACTTTAATTAATTGTGTGATCAATATCTAACTACATAGTACAGCAGGCATAAGAAATATTGGGGAATCAGTCTATTCTTATTTATTTATTACTGAGATTAAAAAGCCAGGAAAGCATGATTGAGGCGCTTAATACCTACACATATTAACATTGTCTTTATCCTTAATCATAATTCGTGTTGCTTCATTGGTCTTGAAAGCAATTATTCCTATTTAATTTTGGCTGGACCATACCAGCATGTGTGTAAGGGAGAGCAGGAACATCTAGAATAATTCATATATTTTATTAAAGTTGCTGGATATTTTAGCAATAGCAATAGCACTTAGACTTATATACCGCTTCACAGTGCTTTTACAGCCCTCTCTAAGTGGTTTACAGAGTCAGCATATTGCCCCCAACAATCTAGGTCCTCATTTTATTGACCATGGAAGGATGGAAGGCTGAATCAACCTTGAGCCTGATTTGAACTGCCAAATTGCAGGCAGCCGGCTGTCAGTCGCAGTAGTCTGCAGTACTGCACTTTAACCACTGCGCCACCAAGAATCAAAATTTTGCATCAAGATTCCATCAATCTTGTCTTCCTAGATACTGACAGTATTAGATTATTTTTCATCACATAGGTTAACATAACCTTGGTTTGTTTGGAGATAGTTTTTTTAATTGCTGTTATATGCTTTGTATTATAAGTGGAAATTAGAAGATAATTGTGTATGTTGATTTTTTTTTCCCACTGAAGGATCCAGTCAATTCACAACATTTGGCAAGTGTATATTAGTTTTCCTAAAGTGATCGTTCCAGAATGTTTTGATTCATTCTTCTTCATATTTGCAAAAGTGGCACAAAACTATTAATGAATTAAAGGTTTGGGGATGGGGGGGCAGAGAAACAGTATGTTCACAACCATAATTAAGGGGGAAAAACACTTCTATGTTTATTTTTTCCACGCATATACAATTTAAAATGGAAATACATATGTCTGTGAAATTCAAATATGTTTGACAAGATACAACAGCAGCAGGTAAGAATGGTAAAAAAGCAGCATTAATAAAAACATTTCTGCCATAATAGCCTACCAAATGATCATTTTCAAAAATTTGTAAGAAGTGCCCGTATATATTTTTTAAAATGCTTACCTATATAATCTCCTTCACAAACTTTCTGAATTGATAAAATACATGGCAAATGCTAGTCAGTTGGCTGTGTGGATTATTTTGAGTATTATAAACAGCAAATTTCAGTGGATTATGTTCTTCTACAACTTTCTAATACTAGATAATTCAGCAAGGCTATACCACCAATTTTACTTGTTTATTATGAAGCACACTTGATAATTGTTCTGATATTGTTTATTGTTCCAGTACTATTTATTGAAAAGCTAAAAGATCTATTTGAAGTTCCATGCAATTGGGGGGGAGGGTGCAAGCAAAAGCAAAGTAATGTGTTTAAAAAATACTTTCCAATACCTATGAAAGAAATAACCATGATTGGAATTTGTTTGTTCCAAATGAAATGAGTCTTTCAGAAGATGTCATCTTGGAACCAAGAGGTTGCTTGTCAATGTAAGATGGAGCTTTAGGGAGAAATCTGATGCTACTGTTGCTCTCTCTGACGGCTTGCTGCAAAGGTGCCTATTTTATTCTCATGCTGTTTGTAGGGGGGAAACCCCAAATATCTTATGCTTAATAACAGTGCTGGATAAGATATGTTAGTTCATAAACAAGTTGTTGACTTTCAGGAAAAAGTGGCCATGGGTTTCTTCCATTGTCAGCAACAAGAGAGAATTAAGTCTGCCAACTCCTAAATTTACATATCTTTTCACACATATTGTAGAGCAGAGGTGGGGAATTATGGCCCTTTTATGATTTGTGGACTTCATCTCCCAGAATTCCTGAGCCAGCATGGCTGTCTCTCTTCACAGAGACTTGTGGACTCAGAGACTTGTGGACTGCTGTGGACTATGCACAGCCATAATTTCCCATGTCTGTTCCCAGAGACTTGAGGACTTCAATTACCAGACGTCTGGCTGGCTCAGGAATTCTGGGAGTTGAAGTTCACAAGTCATAAAAGGAGCAGAGTTCCCCACCCCTGTTGTAGAGGAACAAAAAAATCCAGAATCCAATGTATCTAGGGCATTTTCTTGCCATACCATTTCTCTGCATCAGTAATAAAGGTGGGATGATGGTGAGGTATCTACAGAGACTTAAGTTTCTGAGAGTGGGTTTCCTTTTATATTCATGGACTTCTGCCTGCTCATAAGGAGGAGATGCATAAGATCTACAGAAGCCATTTCTTTGTAATCACTGAAATTTAGTAGTAAAAGAAGATAAAAAATGAGTTCTGATTTGCTTGATATATAGGACTGTTTGTTTATTATACTGTTTTTCTTTTGTTCCCATTTGATGAGATGCAACCATTAAAGATGTCAATTGTAGCTTCTGTTGCATGTGTTTATTTATATAAAACTTAAGTTTGAATTTAACATTGGCCTTTGAGCCAACTTTTGTTCCTGTAATATTAAAAAGGGGAGATTGTAATTAGTTGAATGTAGATTGTAATTAGTCATAGGTGACTATTGGACAAATTAACTATATTGAAATTATTTTCTATCTTTTATTTTTATTTTCCCTTTTTGGAGGAATATCTTTTTGCTGTCAGAAATGAGCCATATTTCCAAATTCACCTATTTCTATATATACGCAAATCTATATTGCTCCATTCGTCAAAGAGAACCCTAAATTCACACACTTCTGAAGCAAGTATTTCTATATCTTTGTTCATCCCAAATCAAGTTAGGACAGAGATACAGCTACATTCCAAAAATATATCAGTGTTTGGAATGGTCAAATGTTCTTTCAGTCTTCCAGTTTGGCTGAAATTTGTTACCATGCAAGCCAATAATTTTGGCAGCATCAAATGACCATGTGCACCAGAAAGGTCATCCCACTCTTCTAATATGAAGATAGAATTATTTAATCATAATAAAAAACTTTTTGAGAGCCAGTTTGGTGTAGTAGTTAAGGCATCATGCTAGAAACTATAGGACTATGAATACTATCCCACCTTGGACACAAAGCCAGCTGGGTTCCCTCAGGCCAGTCACTTTCCCTAGCCCTAGGAAAGCAACAATAGCAAACCATGTCTGAAAAAAAATTGCTGAGAAAACTGAAGGGACATACTCAGGAAATCTCTGAGAATTTGATACAATTAGGGGAAAAATATTGTAGCTTGTATCAGATTTGTAGAATAAAATTTGGGGTTTTTTTCATTCTTTAGATTTTGTATCATTTCAGGAAGATGGGAAGGAATACTGATGTACCCCCAAAAATGATTCAACAAATTAAGTCATTTACTGAATGTGTTTAATTTTAACAACCAAAAAATTCTAACAGACTAACGATGCACATAAGTTAAAATTTAATTATCACTTAGTGATAACAAAGATCAAGTTGATTTACATGGAAAAAGAACATTTACAATATGGTAATCCTCATTCACATTGTTGATACCGCAATAACACCATTTTTTTTAGTTTTCTCTTACTTCACAAAAAGGCGGAAAATTGTGCTTTGTTAAGAGGCACTACAAGAAAAAATTCTTTTTCCAAATAGATATAATATGATGAATATTGAATAAATAGACATATATGCATTGTAATTCAGTAAAGTTCTGGCAAGACCACAGGCGAAAATGCCCACAGATTCACTTAAAAGAATCACTGCAAAATTAACAGTGAAATTTAAAATAAAAAGGCAAGATTCAGCATTGAAAAAAATACCTTCTATATTTTTGGTTGAAGTGTTTTTTAAAAAATCACCAATGCTGATGCCATCAAAGAGATGAATAACCTTATGAGAGATTGACCAATACATATATGTACTGATTTCAGCAAGAGTATTTCAGAGAAGAATCTGAAAAGATAATTTGAAGGAAAACATAAACCAGCAACTTCTGAAATGTTGATTAAAGCTGCAGCATACTATAGAAATGAAGTATGAAGAATCAGCAAGCCAACATTTTTTTAAGAATATAGAAAATGGACACAGCTACAGATTTGTTGATGTCAAATACTGATTTTGGAGAAGTCCCTTTAAAAAACTAGAGGTTATTGAGTAGCTAAAATTAGCTTGTATTGCAACACGTCATCTCCCTGTTATGTTGTTAATGCTTTGAATAATATCTATACAGAGGTTTGCTTTAATGACTGCCTTTTATACCTTTCAAATATATAAATAGTATCAACAGTTATATATTACAATGCCTGTGCAAGAACATAAAATCGCTTTCCAAGTGATATTGCATGAGGTCTTTGTTTAAAAGTCACAAAGCACATGTCAAGAAAGAAGCTAGAAGTCCACAAAGCAACCTAGACCCATTAGAAAGTCATACTTTCAAAAATACAATGTGGACAAGGAACTGAATACTGCTTGTATCAGAACCATGGCTTCAAAAATTGGTTGGAAACTATAGTAGATTGCAGCTTTAATGTTTATACTATTGAAGAGTCAGTCAGCATTAGTTCTGCTTTATGTAATAGAATTGCTATGCTAGGTCACTGGGAAAAGGTTTCTGTTAGTGTTGAGGAAGTGACTAAACAAGAAACTGCTTGGCTTTTTCTCACTGTCTAGAAGTATTTAGAACACTTGTTCCCACAAACGTTGCCACACATTACATGAAAAACATACCTTGGGAGACTGCTGGCTGAAAGTTTTGTCTTACTGATATAATGAGCCTTTATGCACAAAGCTCCAAATGTAGTACAGCAATAATAAAACAAAAACGAAGGAGGTACGAAAGGAAATTTAGCACTGGAGAACTATCAGACTCTTTGACTAATATGTCAAACATGCCCAAAATAATGGTGATTCGCTTTAAAAAAATCATTTGTAAAATCTTTGTTGAAAAGCAACATCAACATATATAAACAACAATTTTCCTAACATCACTATCAGACAAAAACTAAAGGAGCAAGGAAGGAACTGCAGCTGCACAAGTCTCACTGAAATTAATAAAAAGTGGTGCAACAATAGTATAGATGATTTGCGCATTCGAAAAACAATACCACTATAAACTGTGGCTCAATATAAAAATCCACACAATAAATCTTGTAAAGCAACTGTTCATGAAGACCTCATTAAGAGACAAGTCTACTGTGCACCGAATTTTCACTGAAAAGTCCATGAAAATTCATCTGTTTGCTACAGAAATAATATAGAACAAAACATGCTCTGTGAATTTAAATGTGCATTGTGTACTAAAGTTTGTTTAGAAGTTACTTGGCTTAAAATTATTTTTAAGGTGCCCTGATTTTGTCCCACATCTTCTCACTCCCTGTTTTATTATTTCTGGCAGTGTTGATTTAGGATTTTTAAAATGCATACCTCAAAAAATTACCCCTCAAGCTGCCAAAGTGGAAGCCATACTAATAATTTAAAAAATCAGGGATAAACATAGAAAATAAATAGATATTCAAAACAGTAACCACACCCTGAGAGCAGGCAGCAATTTATCTGAAAGCCAAAGCGACTCATTGTGAAGTGGTTTATATAAACAAGACTCATCTTTTAACAAGCTGATTTCACAGTCTTATACTTTCTGATTGTAAAGTTTAGTTACATCCCATTCAGATTTCATATGTGTGTGTGTGTGTGTGTGTGTGTGTATGTATATCCACTTACATATGGTGCATATTATATAAACACCATACACCTGCACACTGTTATTGTTTCCTTCATAAGTTGTTTCTTCTTGTAATTTGCTTACTAGAGGATCCTTTTGTAAGTGCAAGATTAATAATGATGTAATCCTATGTGATTACAATTAACTGTCTCAATAAAACATAAAAAAGTGTAACACTCAAGTGCCTGTTACAAGGGAATGTCTGATTGAGCTATGCAAAGTAACTGTTCAATTTGCACGTATTCTATGCACGCTGGAAAATTCCAAAACACTTTTTTTTCTGAAAGAAGCAAAAAAAAAATATTGGAACCATGTATTGCTTTGCCTGTGATATTTTCACATTATCTCTGCTCAGCCTCTGAAGTAGTTGGTTTGTTTTTTTCTGAATTCTCTTCTTCAGTTTCCACTTTGTACATTTCCTCAGAACTCTCCTCACTGTCATTCTCCTCTGACTCAGTCAGCAGCTCTTCATCTTTATACTCTGCCACATCTACCACTGTACCTAAATGCTCTTTTAGTTTCCCGTGATGCTTTACATGGTAACGTTGGTTCTGGAAGAATTTAATGATGGTGTGCTTGGGCAGATCCAATTGGGCAGATAAAGTGTGGATGGCCTCCTGGTCTGGATAAAGGCCAACATCATGGATGAAACTCTGAAGGATACCCAAAGCCTCTAATGAAATCTTAGTACGGGATCTTGGCTTTTTTGTAGATGCATCTTCTGCAGGTGGGGGTGGAGCCTCTTCCCTTGGTGGGGAGTTTTCCTTTGCTGGCTGAGATTGCTGTCTATGAAGCACCTGCAAAACAAACAGATTTATATGTTTAATAAAAATTATATTCACACAAATCTAGCTCATGGTTAATCAGATCGGTATCTTCATAGTTATCTCTGGTAGTCAAATATTTACACGTAAAAAAAAGCTCATTTTATTGGTTTCACACATAGGACAACATGAGCAGAAAGAATTTTAAAAAAATGTAAGGCTGATGAAAAGAAGACCTACACTTCAGATTTACAGCTCAAGTATGTTCACTAAAAACATGGGATAAGAAAAATGAAGCCTTGAGTCAGAAGGAAAAGCATATTCAAAAAATAAGAAATTATCACTGCTCTGTCTGGTCAGAGGAGGCCATAATGTTTTTTAAAATTAAATCTAAAGATAGATTTTGGTTCCAGGGGTGGATCTTTGGCATTGAGCTTAAAATCCTAGGATAGTTTTGCTGTTTTTTCATTCATACCATTAATAGTACAAGAACCACAGTACATTGATTGCTTTCATTTTTTTTCCTGCTAATACACAGACATTTAGGTTTAGGTGTGTGTGTGTGTGTGTGTGTGTGTGTGTGTGTGTGTGTATGTGTATATATATATATATATATATACACATACGCATACACATACACATACATACACAAATGAATATAAAAAAAACTGTGCAAAATTGAAGAAAATGCCCATCTGTTCCAGAATTCTATTCGTGCAACAGTTCCAATTTACAGAAAGCCCTCAAGCAAGATATAAGCAACCAGTACCCAGAGACAAACTGCCTCTGTCTGATCCTAGTGGTTATCAGGTTGACATGTTAGCTCTGAACATTCTAACTGCAGTATCCTATGATTTCTTTTTAATTCAGTTGTTTACGAGGTATATGGTGAAATTACTCAATTGTACAGGATTTTTCATTACTTTTCACATTTTTCTTCTGCAGCATTTAAATTCACAAAGCAAATTATGACAATATTTGCAGTGAACACACACACAGAAAATAAGAAATATATGTTTTATAGAGTTTATGACCCATTATATCAAGCAATACAATCATAATAAGAATGGAATAAAATGTCACAACTGGAAATAAATGTTCCAGAAGTTTTGCGCCATCACTTTTCACCATTGTGTGGTCCAGTGATGTATTAGACAGAAAGAGAGGGAGTCAGGAAAGAAGGCAGGCAGGCAAGCCAGAAGCCAGATTTCAATTCTAAACCTTAGTTGTTGCTACAAGGTAGTTCATACTCTCTTCAACTTTAAGGGCAACATAATAAGTATTACAATTATTTTATTCAAAAATGAAATTGACATCATCTGCTAAAATTAATTGGCTCAGAAAAATTATGTTGCCATATATATTATAGCCATTACTTATTTAAATCAGTTATAAAAAGTCAAAATAGAAGCTTATTTTCAAAGCAACAAATTCACTTGTTATGAGATCTATTACTTTAATAGTGTATAATCAGCTTACTTTTTAAAAAGTAGTCTCCTAAAATTAACACTTTTTTTCAAAATCATAGGGTAACAAAACAGCACTGATCTTACTCATCAACTGGTATCTATTTCAAGATGGATCATCACCGCATTGTACAAAGGGGTGTATATATGTGTTCATTATCTTATGGTTATGCTATGTATAGGATGCATACACCATTTTTAAAGATTAGTGTTTTTTTTTGAGAGTTGCTTACACTTTATTAAGAACAGCACGGACAGCACAGCAAATAAAAGTAATCCATATTTGTAAAATCTTATAGTAGATATGCACTTTGACATTGCTAGTAGAAAAAGCTACCTGTAAGTCATGTAATGAAATTCTGGATTTTTAGAGAGATCTTTCAGCATTTGTTTTCTGCTCTTAGGCCTGACATCTATAATATTTCTGAAGGCCTCAATGGGGTGTACTTATTTTTCACATAATTGCACTTCAAATGTTTCCTCGCCCCCCTCCCCATTTCTATTCAACTATATTTAAAGACCAAGTTAAGTGAAAATACTTCAACTGCAAATAAAGCATGACTATCTATCGTCTCTACTTTTCTCTATATTTGACTGGTAAACCTCAGTAATACAGTTCAGCCTATCACCATTATTGATGATAAGAAGAAACATCAGAACTGATAATAAATTATCGCCTAAAGCTATGACAGGAGTGAACATTGATAAATCTCTCAGCCAATGTATTTGATGACATACTGAAGCTTTATATTCTAAACAGTAGCACTAATAATTTGACATAAAATTATTTATCTAAGCATGTTGGATTTCTCCCACCCCCATTTTGTAAAGTGTTAATTTCAGGGCCCCCTTCCCTCTGTTAAAAGAGGAGAAATATATATTATATAATGCTGTCGGGGGAAAATTGAGGGTTCAACTAGCCATTCTGCCTCACAGGGTTCAACTAGCCATTTTGCCTCACAGACTGAAAAAAGTCTGCCTTCCTCTTTTGGTATCAGTTACGTATTTTTAAAATCAAAGTTACCAATTATTCTGAACTTCAAAATTGTTATCAAGAAAAGTAAGTCAAATTTCTTACAGCATGTATAAACAAGAAGCAAAAGTGACAGTTGTATCTGAGCTGAATCTTGCATCCACTTCAAGTTGTCACTGATTGAGTATAAACAGCAAAGCCTGAAAGGATTGTATAAAAGCGGACTGTAACTTAAATACAATGTATTGTTTATAAATAGGTCAACTCTCTTCATTTATTTTTAAGTAATTTAGGATTATAATTCAAACATGGCTTTGATTTTAAGCTTTTTACTTTCACTCCTCCCTCTACCCCTTCATTAAGCACATGAGTTTTCTCTGCAATTGTGACCATCTGGAAATGACTTCCTATTTTTTCCTCAAATCATTTCCCATCTCCTTGCAAATGTGAACTGAAACATGTTTTCTACCCTAGCCACAGGTCTCAAATGTTTCTTTCCTTATTTCATTTCCACTTTAATGTTAAGGCAATACTGCAACCATACGTGTACACAAATGACAAAGCACAAAACTGTTTTGTTTATTAAAAAATTGTCTTTTCTTAGGTATTAATTTTCACTTTTTGAGGTATTAACTTGTTCAGATAGAAAATGTACAGATACCTAATATGATGAAAGCTGACTTAAAAAAGATAAGTGACTCCTATTAAATCATACAACACTGCAATATGTTTTGAAGGCCACAATGAAATCCAGCTGGGAACCATGTGTAAAAAATAACAGTGCACGCCTGCAGGGAAGGAAGTATGATATGGAATGATTACATTTAGGAAAATATATAATGTTGTATATCATTATGGGAATGATATGTATTAGTTGTAATAAACTAAGGCAGTGGTTTCAAACTATATTCCTGGAAAATCTGTAGTTCCTGGTAAAGATCTTTCAACTTCCTCAGTGAGAAGTTTGGCAAATGGCTGGAGTCATTGCCATTTATTTATCCACCATAACTGATTTTCCTCTGCTATTGATAGCTAATCAAAAAATCTTTATTATAGAGTTGATATTTGCACAGCACAGTCTCTGCTTCCACTCTTAAAAAGCTATCTGTTGTATGAAAAAGAAATAAGTAGAATCTTCCCCACCACATTATTTTCTAATTAGTAAAATCTTACCTGCAATATAATTTGTTAGTAATGGCACAGTGTATCTAACCAAAATTTTCGCAACTCACACTGTGTGTGTATGTGTGTGTGTGTGTGTGAGAGAGAGAGAGACAGGGAGGGAGGGAGGAAGGGAGGGAGAGGGAGAAAGGAAGAGATGCATTTCCTTAAATATTCCTTAAGTAGCTGAAGTTTACTAAGGTTACAGTAATTTTTGAAAAGACTAGCTTTATTACATTTACAAACTCTCCCAGATGACTGGAAAAAGGAGCCACATTTTTACATTGTTTAAATCAAATCTCTCCATTCTTTGCTTTACAATGTGTTTGCTTATTTCGTTTTTTTAAAGTACTGTAATGTACAAATGTTAAGTTCTCATATATCTTTATAAATAAAAAACTTATTAGGTGTGTTCATATTAATGCCTGTAACTTCTGTAACTATTATTTGTATGACATGAAAGCTACTTGACTTGATCACAACTTTCATATTTCCATTTGTTGAGTTATAATATGCTTCCTAAATGATTGTGTAGTATAGACACTATGAATCATTTATGAAGCAAGTCCCACTCTCATAGGATGTACTGAAGTCAATCACTATTTAGCCAGACCTGTTAATAGATGGGAGAAAAAGAAACATACAGAAAGGAGTGCAGGAATGTTATTTTAAAAAATACTTGAAAAATCCATCCTCCATTGTCTTATCTCCTTCCTTTCATAAAAGATTACTGCTGAATATCCATATTTATTATTATTCAGAGGTATAACACGACACCGGAGATCCAATTTGAGATAGTGGTTAAAGCATCAATTAAGAAACCATGAGTTCTAGTCACCTCCTGAGTTACAAAATCAGCTAGATGACCTTAGACCAGTCACTTTTTCTGTTTTAGGAAGGAGACAATAACAAATTGCTTCTGAAAAACCTTGCAAAGAAAATGGCAGGGACTTGTCTAGGCAGTCCCCAAGAATCAGACACATTTGAACAGAAAAAAAATTAAACTCAGTTAAGACACATTTAATATGCCGAAACTTCCTTGGCGACAGACCGAAATCTGTGATTGTGCACAGTTTTGATCTGTGCTCGCTGCCAGAGCGCCCTAACTGGCTGGATTTGGGGCTAAGCCACCCCGTAGAGGTGGTGAAAAGGGGGGAGACCGCCAGCAGGGTCGAGGAGAGCCGCATCTCTCCTCCCCAGCTGGCTATTACTCCCTTTCGTGAAGGCAGTTGCAGCAGTGGTCAGAAATGGCCACCTCAAAGAAGAACTCGATTGGAAAAGAAGGTGCAGGAGGAAGATAGGAAGAGAAAGTTTTGGTTGACCGGGTTTAACTGAAAAAGCAACAACATAAGGTACCCTGGAATTTGAACTATGAAGAATAATATTGTCCCCAAAGAAGATTTTGAAGCAGCGAAGGAGAGAGGGAAGGGAAAAGGTTTGGGTGTTTTTTTTCCTTCCTCATACTGACAGCTAAGAGATTTAAGAAGGAAATTGGCAAAAATCCACTTTGACATCAATAGGCATTCAAGCTGAAAATAAAATATCAAAGGGATAACAAAGATTTTTGATATTCAAAAAACCTTTAAAGGAAGGAAAGGAAAGAAAAGGAAAAAATAAAAGGACGGGATCTAGAAAAATGGAGGAGACTGCCTGGAAGTAAAAGGAATTTACAGCAAGACTTCAACAAGATTCCTAAAAGATACATTCTAACTGAAACTTAGAACCCCAGGAAGAGAAAGTGGAAAAAAGAAGCAAGAAGAAACAGCTTTGGATTATTTGGTGATTTTTGGATTTTTGGTTATTGGATTTAAATGACTAAAATCAATCAGGTGATTGTTTAAAAGTGCTTAAAGTGGCATCACTCTTGGAAGAACTGAAAATGGAACTTAAAAAACAGAAAGAAGATGCACAAGAAGGAAGAGGCTTTTTTAGATTCGTGTTTCAATTTTTAGAAATGGAGATCTGGAACTATGAGAAACAACAAGAAATGTTTGTAGAACAAGAAGGGCAGGACAAAGAAGAAGCCATCTTTAATGACCAAGTAATTTTAAGTGGGAAAAAAAAGGAAAGGGAGGTAAGAGAGTGAAAAGTTTAAGATTTGAAAATACAACCATAAAAAGAATAGTTTGAAAAGTAATTACAATACTAGGAAGAAACAGAAGAGAGGATTACAGAAGAGAGAATTAGAATTAGAGAGACAAGGGGTCAAAAAGGGAAGGGACAAGAAGAGGAGGAAGAAGGAAAGGAAAAGAAGTTATACAGGACAGAAATAATAGAGATAATGGGTGAAATTTAATTGAAAGAGGGATTCTGCAAAGGTACATAAGATAGTATTGTTATATTAGAAATAGAAATAAAATTAGAAAATTTGAAAAGTGTGATTAAAATGATAGATAAAATACTTACTGCAATGTAATGGAATGTTTGTTAATAAAGAAATGAAATAAAGAGAATGAGAGAATTAAATTGAAAGGATGGGAACATTTTAATTATTATTAATGATTTATCAAAATTTAAGTGAAGAGAAACATGAAAGAAATATGGTGGAAAAATTATGGAAATATTATAAGTATTCCTAAGGAAGTATGATATTCAGTTGAAAAGAAATGTTAAAGATGTTAAAGACTGTAACGAACATTAATGATAGAGCTGAATTGGAATAGAATAAGTGTTTTGTTTACTAATGTTATATATATATATAAAACGTTGCTACAACTTTAAAAGCACTTTAAAACAACTTTTAAATAACTTTAAAATACCTGAATAAAGGTGAATACCATACATATAAATACTCACGAAAACTTAAGAAAAAAAAAAAAATATATATATA
>BLBF01000011.1:37877764-37893948 GCA_015471245.1 Laticauda colubrina
ATATATGGTATTCAGCTGTGTTTGGGCATTTTCCCACGTCATTATAGTTGTGCTTTTAAAGTTGTAGCAACGTTTCGACAGAATCTCAGACAAACACAATACAGAAGCCTGATGATGGCAAATGAGATTCTGCCGAAACGTTGCTACAGCTTTAAAAGCACAACTATAATGATGTGGGAAAATACTAATATTAAAAGTTGTGCTTTTAAAGTTGTAGCAGTGATGTGGGAAAATATCGAAACAAAGCTAAACAGCATACATGTAAGTACCCATGAAAACTTAAGAAAACAAATATATATAAATTCTCTTTAAGAACATAGTGTCTATTTTAAGAATGCACCAAGCAAAATTCGATTAGAAGTTACATGTTATATCGAATGTAATAATTGTTATAATTGTAAAGGCATAAATTGAAGTTTAAATAAGAGTTGAATGGACAAAATTAAAAGATCCAAAGGTGTCATACTCCAATGAGTAACTCCAGGGGAAAACTTATTTAATGAGAAAAGAAAATATGAAATTGGAACAGGATAGACAAAAGTATAAATATAATGATTAGAAAGACATTGAAACTTAGAAAAAGATATATAGTTGAATTTAGATAGGTATGAGATAATAAAAAATAAAGTTGAGAAAACTAAGACAGGGGAAAAATTAAGGAGAAAATGTTAAAATAGTAGTAAGAGATGGAATAGAACACAAACACGAATATGGAATTAAGTTTGTGTCTGTATGGAAAAGTGATAACCTGGGATCATGCTATTCTCAAAAAAAGATGTTTTGTTTGTATTATATTTTGTGAAAACCCAAATAAAATTTATTTTTGAAAAAAGACACATTAATATTCCAAGAAAAATCTCCCCCCTCTTTTCCTCTCTCTCCCTCCCTCTCCCTATCCTCCTTGTCTCTTTCCCTATTTTACTCTCTCACAAACAAATATACCCACATTCCCCCCCCCCCAAAAAAATGGTTTCTTTTGCATTAGGAATGAATACTACTCTATTTGAAATACTATGTTCAGTGGCGTCAAGATTAACCACTTGGCTTTTTAAGTTTCATTATCTTTTAACAAACTGCCATATTTTTTTTAAAAAAGTAAATAAATCTGGTTAACTTTTCAAACTGTGTTGCTTGTATAAGACTGAATTTCTTATCTTTGCTTCTTTATGTAATGTCAGCATATTGCCACCAAATTTTGAAAGTAGAGAAAATTACTATTTTTTTTTCAATAAATACAGTCCTCAATTACAAAAAAAGTTGAAAGTAGCTTGGACTTTTTTTGAATGACCTGTACTTGAGGTTTCTTTTCTCAAGACTTTTGGGGTGAATGAGATGGTGACTGGAATGAAAATGAAATGTAAGTCTATTTTGTGGTTCTTCCCCAGCTGCAGAAAGATCTTCACAGAAGGAATAGAATCCTTTCAGAAACATATGGCTTACTGCTTAATGTTATTATTTTTCTACATCTATTAATGAAGCTGTTGATTTTTTTTTGTTAGTAGCTTTTCGGCTCTTAAAAATTCTGAGTGACAACAGCAAAACAATAGTTGAAAATAAATCATGATGGTGTACAATAAAGTCAGTGAGAAAAACCTTTTGTGTGAAGTAGATTTTGCAAAAAAAAAATGGAAGCGGTATATACTTACAAGTGCACGCATGTGCACACACAGACACAACCTACATCCAGTTTTTCTTATATTTCATAGGGGCCAGAGGTGATATTCAGCAGGTTCTGACCAGTTCTGGAGAACTGGTACCAGAAATTTTACGTAGTTTGGGGAACTGGCAAATACCATCTCTGACTGGAGATTTTGCAGTATCCTTCCCATGCCATGCCTACTAAGCCACACCCACAGAACCAGTAGTAAAAAAAATTGAATCCAACCACTGATAGGGGCCATGCTCTAGATTGCTTGTTTTATCTTCTTGCTTCAACATTTGGTTGCTAAATCAGATTGAGATGTGTTATGAAAAAAGTATATGAATGTTTTAAACAGAAAAAAAAATAAAAGATCTTTTAAATGCTGCCATTTCCAACTTTCCCTTAATATTAAGGAAGACTTTGTAGCTTACAGATATTCTCAAAACAAAAATTTGCAAGCTTTATAAACATATTTTAGGAGAATTATGTTGTGGCTTATCTGTAGCCAGCAATTTATAGAACTAAGATAATAATAACAACAATGTTTTGGTAAATATTCTACAACTTTTAATGCAATTGTAACTTGGCTATGGCAATAGAATCAAAATTTGATTTATTAGATGGAGAATCGTTCCAAGACTCTAGAAGTTGCTAGAAAGTGAACATTCCTACATTGCAAAACATGATCACTTGCACCTGTGCTCATTTTTCCTTTCAGGAAGTGGTTAAACTTGATTTTGCCCTTTGTCCTTTGACTTAATAATCAAGAACTTCACAAGGATACCAAGATTATTTTCTTGGAGTTAGATTTAGTTCCATCACTTTTTTGAACAACACAGTAACCTACGGTTACAGTCTCAGGAAAATTCAAGTCATTATTAAACAACAATAGCAACTAAAATCTATCTATGAAGTGATGACAAATTACAGACTACAGATGTTAGATTACATTTTGACTTCAGGCAGGTTTAATATAACTTGGCTTCCTTTTACAATTGCTAGCAGCATGTGCTGTTATGGGCAGGGGAATTAAAGTACTCAATAAATGAACACCGTGTCAAAGGAAATCAATATGAGCGTGTAAAATGGTAGGAAGTCTGATAGATAGATATAACTTTCCTTTAATATTGTAACTAAAATGCTACTGGCATTTCTCATGTGTTGCCTTTTAAAAGATGGTTTAATAATTGCTACAGAAAACAAACACTGGTATCATAGAAAATTGAACAACTAAGGTGTAACATACAATAAATTTAATTTCACCAGTGGAGGATTTCTGTGTTGGGATTATTTATTTAAAATGCCCCTCCTCTTAAAATGCTGCTTTCTTTGAACAATATTTTTTTTTAAATCATCACTTTTCCTAGGTAATTTTAGATACTAATCTATTAAAAGCATTACATTAATTTGCTGTAAATGTTATCTACTTGAATCATAACAAATAAAATCATTGTTCAATGCCAAAGGGGGAACCATAGCTGTTGTAGGAGTACATACTTCGTATTCAGTTGATTTCAGATTTAATCTTAGCACTCTTTCTTAAAGGCTAGGTCCCACTGACCAACGGACGCAAAACGTATGCATAAAGGACACAGCGGACGAGCAAAATTTCAGGGGTGGCTCCATCTGTTGTCATCCACTCCAAAAAATGATGAAAATTTGCATAAACAGAATGGAAAAGAACGGAAAAGAACGGATGTGGGTAGTATGTAGTGGGGATGTTAAACGGATGTTCATAGGAAGCCTAGTGGATGACAGCGGATGGAAGCGGATGACACATCCGAAGGGGTTCCGGGGGAGAATTGAGAAGCGGACGCATAGCGGAAGGGGCGGATGCATAGTGGATGAAGCGGATGCATCACGGACGCCTAAAGGAAATAAAGTGGATGCCGCGCAGATGTATATCGAATGCAAAGCGTTCACTGTGCATGTGGGGAGTATGAATTGCTTCAGCTCCACGGATATAAAAGGATGCAGCATGCACGCAGTCAGCATACAGGGGAAAGACGTGCTGCCACATACATCTAGCAGGAACACCATGGTTCATCAGTCAGGGAAGAAGAGGAAGCCGGTGCCTACTCGTTCCATCCCTGGCAAGAAGGACAGAACCAGCATCCCACCCCCTGGCACTGACTCTGAACCTACTGCTGCTGCTGCTGCTCTGGTGGACCAGCCCCAAGGCCCTCAAAGCCCTGCTGCTGAAGGCCCTGCTGCTCAAGCCCTGAAGGCCCTGCTGCTCAAGCCCCTGAAGGCCCTGCTGAAGCCCCTGCCAGAGGGAGGAAGAGGCAAGGGAAGGAGAAGGGAGAGAGGAAACAGTACACCATTTCTGAGGAGCAAGAGGATGAGGTGCTGGAATGGCTGAGGGAGAATGAGTACCTCTGGAGAAAGGGCCACAGACTGTATCGTGACACTAAGAAGAAGCAGGCAGCTTGGAGAGACAAGGCAGAGAGCCTGGGGTACACTGCAGATGTACTCCTGGGATGGTGGAAGCACATGCACACCTGGTATGGCAAGCTACACCTCAAGAAATCCGGGCAGGCCGCTGTCAAGCTCACTGACCGGGAGATGTACGTCATGGCCAAATGCAGTTTCCTGGAGGGTGAGATCCACCACCGAGGAGTAGCCCCTTTGACACCCCTCTCCCTCAGACAGCCCACAGACAGCCAGTACACTTCCAGCCAGGAGCCAGCTATCCTGTCCAGGCAGGTGTCTTCAGAGGGCCCCACAGCAGAGACACCCCCAACAGCTGCATTACCCATGCTGGCAGACGTGGAGGATCCTGTGGGGGATGACGCCCTGTTGTCACAAATGGAGAAAGAAGCAGCAGCCACCAGAGGCCAACTCACCCCCACCCCTAGTTCCAGAGGATGCAGGCAGAGAGGCAGACTGGAGGACCAGGACCACAGTGTGCTGTTGGAGATCAGGGACACAATGAAGACCAGCACAGAACTTCTCTCTCAGTTGGTCCACTTGGACAGAGCATCCTTGGGCCAGAACACCTTCATCACCTATATGAGCCAGACCCTGAGGGACCTGCTGGAGGCCCAGTATCAGGTGATGAAGCAGAAGATCACAGCACTTCTGCACAACCCTCAAGGCCCAGCTGAAGCTGCTCCTACCCAGTCCAGGTCTGCTCCTCCACCCCAGGTGATGTCACAGCCCTTCCATGGCTTTCAACAGCCCCTCACCAACCAAGGCTACGACTACCAGGACTTCCCACAGCAAAAACAGACCTTCCCAGTCCAGGCCCAGGTTCATCGCATGCCACAGACGCCAGTCCTCACCCAGCTGCAGACCAGACAGCCCCACTACACTCCTCCTTCCTCCACCCCACAGCCAAGTCCGTCAACGGACAATCTGTCATCAGTATTGGGCCTGACATCTCAAGTCCTTGATGAGGGGCCTCTCAACCTCACGGGACTGAGTCAGCTCTCAGACAGCTTCCTGAACACACCATCCCCTGTTGTACCCTCAGGGAAAAGCACCCCAATGGTGCCTCAGACCAGCACTCAAGCCACAGCCACCTCCACAGTCCCTGTCCGCTTAACAGCTGAGACCATGGACATGACTCATAGTGACTGAGAATAGTGTCAGAGACTGATTTGTTTACTTGTTAAGTTTATCTTTGCTTAAGACACTTTACTTGGTTCATTTTGCTTATTTAATAAAGTCATAAAGTTTACCTAAGAAAGTTAATAAAGTTTCTCTTTACTTAAGACACTTAATACAGTTTACTTGGTTCATTTTGCTTATTTAATAAAGTCATAAAGTTTACCTAAGAAAGTTAGTAAAGATTATTTTTGCTTAAGACACTTGGTTCATTTTGTTTACTTAATAAAGTGTTGGTAAAAACTTTGAAAAAATGGTTAAACCTTTGCATGCTTGTGGGATAGATAAGGATAGTTGTGGGATAGATAAACCTCCAATGCAAGCATAGTGGGACTGTTTGGTCCATCATCCCAGCAATCTAGATGATTTTCTCCCCCTTTTTATAGAAAATATCGGTTGTCTGTTTGGGGGCCTTCTACATACTCTAGACATACTGCAGACATCCTAAATATACGAGATACATCCCAGATACAAACGTTTTGTCCGTTTTAATACTTTAAAATCGAGATGCATAGGCTTACATCCTTTCTATTTCAGTGCTACTAACACTGTGTAGACGTTCCATGTACCTTTCGTTTCCTCCCTCTTTCCATTTTCAGCTGCAGCGGATGTGAGTTGAGGGGATGGCCAGAGGATGCAGAGAGGTTACAGCGGACGTTTAATGGATGATAATGGACATAGAACGTTTGTTGCCCGTATATGTAGCAGATGTACATCGTACGCGAAAGTTCATCCGCTCACAAAGTTTTGTGCAGCTCAAAACTTCTTGCGTGGATGAAATCTCAGTGGACGGATGCTCAAGGGATAGAGCGTATGAAACACGTATGCAATGAATACACAACGGATGCATAACGTTTTCCAACGGATGGCAAGCTTTTTTTAACATTTTACATCCTCTGCATCCGTAAGTGCAGTGGGACCGGGGCTTAAACAATAACATTGAAGATTAAGGAAAATGCTTTGCAGTAAACATTGGACTCACCACAGTAGCATCCTTAGATCTTGATATTTTAATTAAAATTATGAAAGTTGTGTCACATTGCAAGATCTACTTCTTTTGTACAAGTGTCTAATGTAATGCACAAACAAAAGCAGCAGGGCTTATGATACCATATTTTTGCTTTCATACTCTACTTCCCACCCCCAATCCTTCCTGAAGATGCTGGTGAGTCCTCATGATAATTTTCTGGATAAGTCATATCACTTATAAGATAACACACCAAAGGTAGAAATTACATGTACATTCAATAACCTAATTAAAGCCTGGTTTGGGGGCAATAAACAACCCTAAATTAATCAGGCTAACAATCTTAATTAGTAAAATAAAATAAAAAAATAGATTGTTAAGGAACTAGCAGAGCTATACACAAATGATTACACATGGACAGCAAAGTCTTGATTTCAATACCCCCATTTAAGATTATACAACTACACATGATCAAAATATAATCAAAACTGCCAACACAAAAGATAAAGCCAAGAAAAGAAGATCAGCCCTGAGTAGCAACAGAGGTATTTTCTTTATGCAAATATCTATCCATCCTATCAGTGAGACAGTAAGTATGCTAATTTCTCTTTAAGCAGATAAAATCAAAGAGAGGCATACCAATGCTGAAGTTGTTTTAGTTTGTAGCTAGAGTCTTTCAATGACTGGCTGAATGAAAAAATAAAATAAGTGAATCCCCATTTCTAAAAATATAAAGTCACTGTTACTTAGGTTCACCAGTATTTCTTTGTCTCTTTATCCCAGTAACTCTTGGAACATTTCTCAATTGATCTGTACATATCTTAAAATGAGAGATGGATTTTACTTCATGCCTATCATCTATCCACGCTTACCATTTCAAAACCAAATCTTGAGAATCACTGATTTTTACTTTCATCCTCTCCTTTTTGGTTTGTTAAACCTGTTGCTCTATTGAAGAGTTGACAAGAAGGCGGCAAGGTGAACACTATTACCTTTCATTGGCCTAAAATGGGATTTGGATATTTTCTACTAGCAAAATAGCTACCTTTTTTTTCCTTATACCCTTTATTTGCACATATAAAACCTTTTAATCTCTGAAGAAAAAAAAGATAACTACCTTTACTTTTGAAAATAAAGTCTAATTAAAGCTTATTTTTTATTTGAAAATGTTACATATCATATATTGTCAGTTCTGAACTCCAGATGTAGTAAATGATTCAATTCAAATATAATTATCCAGGCTGCAATCCATACTTTAATGAAGGGGTGGGATTTAAATTTCTTAACAACCAGTTCTGTGGGCATGGCCTAACTTGTGGGTGTGACTAGGTGGTCATGCGACTGGGGTGGGAGTGGCCGAGTGGCCATGTGACTGGCAAACCAAATGTAAGTGGTCCTCGCTTAATGACCAGGTCCTCGCTTAATGGCCAGTTGCTTAGCAAGTGTTTTTTTGCCAGTTTCCAAGGCCTGGGAGCCCTGGAGAGGGCAGGGCGAGGCCCAGGCAGGTGGCCATGTGACTGGCAAACCAAATGTAAGTGGTCATCGCTTAATGACCAGGTCCTCGCTTAATGGCCAGTTGCTTAGCAAGTGTTCTAATTTACGACTGAGCTCCACGGAGCTACTTGGCCTGTTTTTGGTGTTTTGACAGCCACACATATACACATACACACACACCCTTTTAACCCTGCTATTCTTTGATTCTGTAAGGATCTCCTGCTGGAGCAGGAGGTTGGACTAGATGACCTCCGAGATCCCTTGCAGGCTAGCCCTAGATTGCTGTGCTGCTTCAAAGTCTTTTGAAGTCAGGGTTTATGTCCTTCCTTCCTCTCCTTTTTTTCTTTCTCCCTCCCTCCCTCCTTCCATGTATTTATCTATCCATCTATAAATCTCATTTATTTTCTCCTCTCTCCATCTTTCTTTCTTTCTTTCCCTTTCTTTCTGCCCCTTCCTTCCATCCCCCTTTCTTCCTTTCACTTCCTTTCTCTCTTCCCTTTCCTTTTTTTCCCTTTTCTTTCTTTTCTTTCTTTTATCTCCCTTCTCTCTTTTTCTCACTTTCTTTCTCTCTCCCGCCTCCCTCTCTCTCTCTCTCTTTCTGTCCCTTCCTCCTTCCCTCTCTCCTTCTAAAGCTAGGAAGCTCACCTGAAACACACACATACACACACACCCAGAGGTGGGATTCTCCCACCAGTTTGGCCCTGTTCCATTGTACTCTGCCTATCAGAGAATAAGCCTGCAGGCAGGGACTGTGCTTTTTAATCTTTGTGCAGGGTCTTCAAAAACAAGAAAGAAAGAAAAATACATGCAATCAACAGAAACAAATGAGGCAGTTTAGAAACAAGAGGATGTTCAAACTCAGAGCAATCTCAGTTCTACAGTATCATAGAATAAGAACAGCCCAGAAGAAAGGCAATAACAGGAAGGAAAAAGGAAAGAAAAAAAGAAGAAACCACCCAACCAAGGGCTGTAGAATCATGCAGCCTTTAACGTTTCAGATTGGTGACCCTTCCTAGACCCAACTGATGCCTTTTATTGTATCTACAGTACATGAGTTTCAGTCCCAAAGATGCTTCTTCTCCCCAGGAATCCAATCTTCAATTCTGGATGAATACTTCTGCACCCTTTCAATCTTTGTTCCTCAACATCCTTCTTACATTGGATCACAAGCTACTGAACCATATCAGAACCAAGAACAACAGTTGCAGTTATACTGCATTGGTCATAAGTGTGAAAAATGGTCATATCACTTTTTTCAGTGCCATTGTAACTTTGGTCACTAAATGAACTGAATAAATCAAGGATTACCTCTATAAAAATACAAAAAGCTTCTTTGCTTGCAAAAAGCTGCCCGAAATTCCAATCATAAGATTAAAAATACCTGCAAGCCAGAGTTACAAATCAGGCAGGGTGCCAGAGCACCTTGAGAAATGAAAATAATTAAAATGCAGTGATAACTATCAAGCAGCCAACTCTTGCCCATAAAGTGAAACCTTTTAGCAGAGAGGTCACTTAAGCTCTCCAGAAAAAGCAGACCCAGAAAAAGCAATCCTTAAATCCATTTGCACCATTTAAAAATTCCAGCTGGTCTCACTCACCTCACAAGATATCCTAAAGAAATCACTCAGATTTAAGGAAAGGTCACATGCCCCCCAGAAAGGCAATAAAAAAAAATCAGTGCCAAGCTTGCATCCTGCCTCTTGGAAGTATACCCCAAAAGCAGTGAAGAAAGACTCCCTCCCCAAATAGAAAAAGAAACCATGAGGCAAGAAAAAATTCAAACACAATATAAATAATTAAATCACAACAGTAGCTGTTGCTTGTTGAAACTGAATAGGGAAAATTATCCTATCAATAAACACAGGATTAAACGTCACCAAGCACAGAATTAAACTTCACCAAAAACTACTTTGAGACCAAAACTCAGAAAGGTTTTTTAAACTCATGTTTGAATGTCAATCTTTCTAGCTAACCAAGAAATCTTGCTGAATGTCACTCAACTTGGTTCCCTGTCACTAAAATTTGTTAGTGACAAATAATTTGCTTCATTATTCAATGATTTCTTCAAAGTGCTGATTGTCCAGGGAAGTATTTCCTCCCAACATTAGTGCAAAAATCTTAAAAGAATCCTTCCCCTTTAAGAAAGCCAAGCCTCACAAGCTCCGGAGACAGCAAATCTAGGCTGTTTGCCAAGAATGTAATAAGGATGGAAAAAACCAAATGGAGATTGGTTCTCCTAACTGCTTAGAAAGTTTACAAGGGGTTCTATCGAACCAGATAGAACCGGTAGAATCCCACCCTTGTTTTAATGGACCGAGAAACAAACTTCCCTGAATATTGAGCCATGGAAATTATTAATTTTCTTGCTCTTTTTCACTGAGCAAAACGTGAGAGGCATAAGCAATTATGCCTATTGGGTCCAATTATCCTCCAACATTTGACTCTTAATTTGCTTCTATTTCAGCTACCCTCTGTTGCTCTTGACATTTACTACTTCTTTCCCCATGTCTGTTTCTCAATCTCCTGGAGATATTTAAGAGTCCATTTTTATTTATTTGATTTGTCAATTGCTTACAAGATAATAGATATAAGTATAAACATGAGTAAGAATACAGAAAATAGGTACAAATAAATGGGGACAATAGGACAGGGACAGTAGGCACGATGGTGCACTTATGCACACCCCTTACAGACCTCTTAGGAATGGGGTGAGATCAATAGTAATTAGTTTGAGGTTAAAAGAGTGGGGGTTAGAGGATGTAACAACAGAATCAGGTAGTGCATTCCAAGCACTGACCACACTGTTGCTGAAGTCGCACTTTCTGCAGTCAAGTTTGGAGTGGTTTACATTGAGTTTGTATCTGTTGTGTGCTCTTGTATTGTTGTCTCTTTATCCCAGCTGAAACTGAAGTAGTCATTGACTGGTAGGACATTGTAGCAGATAATTTTGGGTACTACGCTGAAGTTCAACCATAGACGGTGTAGTTCAAGGTTGTCCAAGCCCAAAATTTCAAACCTGGTGATATAGGATATTCTGTTGTGAGCAGAGGAGTGTAGTACTCTTCTCATGAAATACTTCTGGACTTCCTCAATTGTATTAATGTCCGATATACAGTGTGGATTCCAGACAGATGAGCTGTATTTAAGTATTGGTCTAGCAAAGGTTTAGTATGCCTTAATTAACAATTCAATATTTCTGGAGAAGAAGCTTCGTAAGATTAAATTTACAACTCTTAATGCCTTTCTGGCAATGCTGTTACAGTGAGCTCTGGCGGTCATTTGATATGAGTACTGCAAGGTCCTTGACCTTGAGGGTCATCAACAAGGTCATATCTGCCTAACTTGCATTTGGTGTACTGATTTTTTTTTTACCAATGTGTAGGACAGAGCATTTGTTGGTCGAGATTTGGAGTTGCCAATTGTTTGACCATTCAGACACATAATCAAGGTCACTTTGAAGCACAGTAGCATTGTCGGTGATATTAAATAGTTTTACATCATCCATGAAGAGGACGCAATGGCTTATAAGGTGATCACAAAGGTCATTTATATAGAGTATAAAGAGTGTGGATCCAAAATGCTGCCCTGGGGGACACTACTGTTAACTGGAGCATAGTTTGATATACTGCTCCCTATTATTGCTATTTGTTGTCTGCTTGACAGGAACGCAGTAATTCATTTATGAAGGGATCTGGAAATGCCGTAAGAGTTTAGTTTTAACAGTAGTTTGTCATGTACCACTGAATCAAAGGCTTTGCAGAAGTCTATATAAATTACGTCTATTGCTTTACCCTGGTTGAGGAGAGTAGTCCATATGTTTTTGCAGTGTAGGAGTTGTAGATTGCAGGACAATTTTTTCCTGAAACCAAATTGTTTTTGGGAGAGTAGATTGTTTGACTCTAAGTAGAGGGTGATGAATTGGTAAATGATTAATTCCATGACTTTGCATATCATAATTAAAAAGGTAACATCATCTCAATGGAGACAAATTATTCATGCAATACTTACCTATATTATGAGAAAATATTGTTGGATGACATGTGTTGATTCTTATATAGACAAACTTTAACTAAAACAATTATTACTAGTTTGTACAACTAATGAATGGAAATGTAGAAAAAAACACTGAGTAATTTTTCCCTGATCCCACTGCATACAATAATCCAATTATATTAAGAGAAATAAATAATTCATGTTTATTTAACTATATTGTTGTTCACATATTTTTAATAATATATCTATACATAGCACTTTGCAGAAAATACTGTTTAAAAGTTTTAAACATCTTTCAGACACATTTTAATGCTTTATTTTTCCTTCCAAAATAAAATTCATATAATTCCAGTTGAATCTTCTGCTGGTTGGGCTTAATGATGCATTAATGATGCAAATAATGATGCAAAACAGTGGAAGGTCAACAATAACCATCAATGTTAAAACAAATGGCTGTTCGGGATTATCCAGTCAAAAGCTCACTGAATTGAATTGAATTCTTTATTGTCATTGTACGTATATACATAGTATACATACAACGAACTTCACATAACACCCAGAGACCAGACCCAAAATGCACACACACATGACAATCACCAAACACCTCTCTCCCACCAAAACTCCCTGCCTCCTAAAAACACAAAAGCATCCACACAACAAACCAAGTAATACTTTCCAACAGCCCACTGATGGTGCTCCTTAAGTTCATTGTTGTGCAATTATAGCTCTGAAATACAACCATTTCAAAGGTCTTCCAAAACACATGGATAATGAAGGATACACATACCTCCAACATATTCTACCATGGGAGCTGGTATTCAGAAGAGGTGCTTTTTAATCCATATCCCTCCTGAAATGTTCACACTGCGCAGGCAGACTTATGCTTGGTAAGCTAATGCCTCATAGATGCCAAGGCTGAGCCTTGTAGATAATAAACATTATTTTGAACTGGGCCCTGAACCAATATTTACAGTGACCTTAACGTATGTCTAATTCTGCAAGAATGGATGATTGCCCCAACCCATAATCTGTTGTGTTTTGCACCTGCTGTAACTTCTCAAACTTTGTTACTTACAGCAACTAGGCATGTGAAATAAAATAATGAATAAATTATTGAAATAAAGACAATAATACACAGCAGTTGTATTTCTTATCAATGCTACAGGTTATACTCAGATTACTGATACTATTTTTTTAAAAAAAATATGAATGCCATAATATTTTAAGTTTGATGTGATTTAAAGGTCACCTTTGGAAAATGAACTAGTCTCAATTTGCATCCTCTGTCCCATAAAATGGACTTTCCTGTTTTAAAACTTGACTTTCCTTTTACTGTTTCAAGAATTGCTAGTTGATAATATTTTATATATATTATCATTGTTCTAAGCATTCAACATATTGTGGCTTTAACTCTGAAAAAGGTTTCATCCCATGTCTTTTTACAGTTGCTATTCTGCAACCTTATTTTAAAATACAAGTCATACTGGATCCTTTTAGATTATTTTGGAATAAGTAGCAAAATAAATTCTCCCACTTTTTCCACAAGAAACTCTACTATTATACAGATAGATTTTTTTTTTACATGGATTGATTTTAAGAGAAGATTGTTTACATTTACTCATTTGGATTTTCTTTATAAATTAGTTTATTATCTTCTATTAAAATATGAATTTGTCTGATTATCTCTGGCCACACTTATTTAAGGCTAATGTGTATGTCAGAGAGCATCTTCTGAAATGCAGGGAAAAGGATCAAAGCATTTTGCCCTCTCACTAAAAGTCCATTTGTCACACAGATATCAATACAGCCCTAACAGTATAGTACTAGAACTATTTGAATTTGATTCCTTTAGTTGAAGTATAAAATTTGATTAATTATTTAATTATATGATTCATTCCCAATTTACCAAATTGTCCCTGCAAAAGCTAGAATTGTTTCACACTCCTCCCTAAAATGATATCTCCTTTGTTACTTTTCTAGAAGATTTAATGACTTCTATAATATATGTACAATGCCAAAAGAAATTTGCATCAACTGTATGAAAGCTTTTGGACCCGAGAAGTAGGTCATCAAAAGGTTTTGGACTAAAAGCTGTTACATTCTACTGATATTGTATTTACTATCATAGCGTTTTTGGTTTTTGTTCTGGACTCTTTTCTATCTATATATTTATGGTATGTAGCTCATGTAAAAGTTTTACCAGCTGGTTATAAAAATAAGCCAAGTTCCTATATGCCCTACACAGTGGTGGGATTCAAAAAATTTTACTATCGGTTCTGTGAGTGTGGCTTGGAGGGTGTGGCTTGGTGGGCGTAGCAGGGGAAGGTTACTGCAAAATCCCCATTCCCTCCCCACCTCACTAACTTCCATTCTCCTGTGCAGGGCAGCAAAAGAAGACCCAGCTGATCAGCTGGGACTCAAGAGGCAGAGAATAGATGGGACAGGGCCTGTCAGAGGTGGGATTTGCCAGTTTTCTGAACTACTCAAAATTTCCACAACTGGCTCTCCAGAACTGATCAGAACCTGCTGAATATCACTTCCGGCCCTACAGATTCTGTTTCTCTTATATATTTTCTTATTCAAGATGGTCACATTACGCAGGTCACATTACATTGCTAAAACAGCATATTAATTTTACCATTTTGTCACATATTAGCATAATATATGTCTTTTTAGATTATGAGCCCATTTGGAAACTGGAGAAACAGTTACAATATGTCCTCTTTTCAGGACCTGCCTAATGTAGTTTGATAGAACAAATAATTTGCTGCAGAAATTGAGAAAGAGGTTGAACTTGGGACTCAAATATCAAATCACATACTTAATTTCCATAGCAGAAAAAAGTTAACAAGAAAAGCTGCTGTGGCTCAGAGAAAAAATTTAGATGCCGCCCATCTTGTAACCAATCACTCTATAGTGACCAAAATAAATTTCATCGAGGCACAAATTAGGATCGATTCCCAAATATCTTTACATAGCTTCATGAACATGATTTTTTTCAGAAACCTTATATTTTAATATTTTTATTCATTTTTAAATTTCACCTCAACCTTTTCTGTCAAGGAACAGGATATGATGATCATCATTGATTCACTGATTATATAAACTTTATTTTGTAATTCACAGTTTTCCCATACTAGGAAAGATCTATGCATACACTGGCTTGATTTGATGTTGTTGTTCAAGAATGTATGCCAATTATTGCATTCTTGTGTTCAGCTGTAACTCTTGTACAGCCGTCAGTGTTAACATACAAAGTCCCTTACACTGAATTCTTGCTCATTTTTTCTGCAGTTTGTAAAAAAAAGCCAAAGAATTAGAGAAAAAACTAAATATAATCTTAAGAGTTTATTTATTTAAATCAGTGGTTCCCAAAGTGGGTGGTACCACCCCCTGGGTGTGGGATGCCTTAGGGAATACACTAAGAGGCAAGTGGGGCACTGGAGGTGGGCTCCTCAGGGATGGGATTCTACCAGTTCATTACTGTTCCCGGTAGCTTGGAGAAGTGGTAAATGGTCCCCTGGCTGGCCCTGCTCCTCTCCACCTGCTCCTCTGTTCCCTGCCCAATCAGTCCCTATTGCGCACGTGCGACATCACGTGCATGCGCAACTATCGCTGATGGCCACAGAGGTGTGTTGGAGAAATGGAGCAAGCAAAGCCAGAGATTGGTAATTTTTGCTGCAAAAAACCTCCATCCACCATGTTTTTTGGGTGCAGCTGGAGTGCAGCTGCACCAAAAAAATAATGCGATGGCTACAGACATTCATGACAAGGGTGACATGGGCTGGAGGGGAGCCCAGCAACAAAAATGGCTCAGACCTGGCTAGCCTTCCCTGGCAGCCAGCCATGGGAGGAATGTAAAGTCATGGCCGTGGGATGACAAAAGAGGCAGTCATGGGAGAGGAAATAGGGAGATTAAGGGCCGGGGCCTCTGAGAGGGGAAATGGGGTGATGCAGGATTATCCCAGGCCTTTGACAGATTAGATCACACCTGCCTGGACAGAAAATAGGTAGACAGGTTAAGGAAAGGATAGAGAGAAAGGGAGAAAAGAGAGGGAAAGAGAGAAAGGGAGAGAAAGAGTGAGAAAAAAGAGGGGGGAGAAAAGAAAGAGAGAGAGGGAAAGAGAGAGAAAGAGGGAAAGAGAGAAGTAACAGACAAGAAAGTAAACAAAGAAAAAGGGAAAGAGAAAGGAAGAGAAAGATAGAAAGGGAAAGAGAGAGAGAAAGAGAGAGGGAATGAGAGAGAAAGAAATAAAAAGGGAGGGAGGAGAAAGTGAATGGGATATGGAAGGAGGGAGGAAGAGAGAGAAAGAAAGAGGGAAGAGAGAGAGAGAAGAGACGAGAAGGAAAAGAAAGAAAAGGGAAATAAAAAGGGAGAGAGAAAGGAAGAAAAAGGATAGGCAAAGAAAGAGGAGGGATGGAAGTAAAAGACAGAAAGAAAGAAAGAAAGAAAGAAAGAAAGAAAGAAAGAAAGAAAGA
>BLBF01000011.1:37893958-37945868 GCA_015471245.1 Laticauda colubrina
AGAAAGAAAGAAAGAAAGAAAGAAAGAAAGAAAGAAAGAAAGAAAGAAAGAAAGAAAGAAAGAGAGGGAGGGAGGAGAAAGTGAATGAGATATCTAGTTCAACCACCTGCTCCAGCTTGGTTAGAAGTGTGTGTGTGTGTGTGTGAAAACTCCAAAAACAGGTCAAGTGTGGAGGTCAGTCATAAATTAGAACACTTACTAAGTAACCAGCCATTAAGCGAGGACCACTTATATTTGGTTTGCCAGTCACATGGCCATTGGCCATGCCCACCTAGTCACATGGCCACCAAACCATGCCCATCTGGTCACATGACCACCAAGCCACATCCTCAAATTAGGCCATGCCCACAGTACCAGTTGCTAAGAAATTTGAATCCCACTTCTGGGTGGGGGGCACTGAGGATGAATTTGTAGCACCAAGGGGGCGGTGGACTGAAAATGTTTGGGAACCACTGATTTAAATGTATATGTAGCACAGAGATACTTGCTCAACTGAAAATAAAACTTCACCAAATAGGGAGATTAATCCTTTGAATTTTTACATTATTTTTTGGTGAACTGCTAAAGGGAACAAAGTGTCAGCTGATATATGATTTCTTATGGGTTTCTACAGACTTTGATTCTCTCGTTCCAACTTCAATATCTACCTGCAATTGCTAAAAGAAATACTACTAATACCCAGCAGCATGCCTCCTTCCCAGAGAAATTGTGCAACCTATGGAGACCTTGTCCAGAAACCATTTGGCTCCCTGTTTATTCCATCTTATATCGGGTAATAGGTTTATGATTTAGGAGGTCTCTTGATTCATGGTTGTTGCAGGATTCACAGATGAAGACTCTGGGCTAATGAATCTTTTACACAACTTCCATTGGTGCATCAGTTGGGCGTTACATAATATTGGATGTCCTGTCAATAGTAACTTAAGTCCTCATCATTACTATTCTAAACTATTTCAACAGCCATTACATGAGGCTTCTTTTGAAGATTTTTCAGAAAATGAAGTTGGTGCAAAAATTCTTCTTTATTTGTTGACATTGTTGAAAACTGTGGCTGAGTTTGTTTCAACTCTTTTCTTTTATTATATCAATACTAAAATAGATTTGGCTTCTGCTCCGATTCTTGTCTGTAAATATATTTGATTTTTCTTTATTCTCACTTTTTTCGTAACCTTATTCAATAATTCCCTCAACACTGTCAAACTATTTATTTAAGTTGCATTATTATTACTGTTAATCTTCCCATCCTTCCTTTCACCCATCTCCTCCCACTTATGACTGTATGACTGTAACCCTGTTGCTTGTATCCAAACTATTTTTATTGACTGTTTCCTAGTATGATTTGATTGCTTATTTTACTCTATGACTATTATTAAGTGTTGTACCTGATGATTCTTGACTCTTTGACAAATGTATTTTTTCTTTTATGTACACTGAGAGTATATGCACCAAGAAAAATTCCTTGTGTTTCCAATCACACTTGGCCAATAAAGAATTCTATTCTTGACTCTTGACTTATGATCAAAATTGGAACCAGAATTTCTGTCATTAATTGGTCTGGTTGTAAAGGAAGTCATCATGAGACTACACCCAATTTCATGACCCTTTTTATCATGATTGTTAAGCAAATCACTATTGTTAAGACGTTTACATGGTCATTAAGTGAATCCAGCTTCCCCAATTCGCTTGGCTTGCCAGAAGAAAGATGGGAAGGTTGCAAATCATGATCATATGACTGCAAGATGTTGTAATCATCATAAATGCAAGCTGGTTCCTAAATACTCAAATTGTGATCACATTCTTGTAGGGCTGGTGTGATAGTCATAACTTGAGAATGGATCATAAGTTACTTTTTACAAAGCAACACCATCATTAAATGAATGGTTAAAGTCAAGAGGCAACCTGCAATGCTTTCAGTACCTAGATCTGGCAAT
The DNA here is from genome assembly GCA_015471245.1 of Laticauda colubrina. Classification (NCBI taxonomy): domain Eukaryota; kingdom Metazoa; phylum Chordata; class Lepidosauria; order Squamata; family Elapidae; genus Laticauda; species Laticauda colubrina. The sequence goes on from BLBF01000011.1 coordinate 37,895,890, forward strand.
TCTATTCCTGTTTAACTTGTTGGGTGTACTTGCTATGCCATATATATAAGGTTTTGTACAGTACTCTTACATTCAGTTTTCATATCTCAGCAATAATATCCTGTATTAAATGTCTTATTAGTTGTCCTTCATCCCAGGTATGGAAAAATAGTTTCCTAAAGGAAATCTCTAAGGTCAACAAGCAATTAATGGCAGAGTTCTGATTGAATATACTATTGACTGCTCTCATATTAGGCAGTTTCCTGTTTTTTAAGCTTCAAGGTTATCAGATGCCAAGACATTAAAATGTCAATAATTTATTTATGCTAAATTATCCCTACTCCCCCTCTTTCTCTCAACAAATGCTCATATACAGTATTAAGACACAATGAAATTATAGAAATCCACATATCTTTCCAAAATGCACAAACCAATAAATATGTCTGGGACTATCCTATGAAATATGTCTTTACCATCTACAATTTATGTACTAATTTTATATATTGATAATGCTTCACATCACTCAAAGGAACAATAGATGAGCCTTTACTTTCTCATTCTACAATCTAAGAATGGGATCTTCAGGACACATGCACTCTAGAGTTTATGTAAATTCAGGAACTATATAATACAAAAAGCATAGTTTATTTAGAATCTTCTATGATTTTAGAAGCGAATCCTTAAATATGATTCAAAAGCTCTGAATAAAAATGAAAGAAGGATTGTGGGTACACTCTGCAAGCTGTTTGGAAGTGCATGAAATACTACAGTACAAATACAGGAGAAAAGTGAGCATGCATCATGATATCACAGTTCTGTTGTTTTTTTTTTCAGTCTTTCCCCTTTGTTCCCACAGAAGTGAAAAAGTTAGCCATGGGAAGAAGGCTACAATTTAATTGTATCTGGGATCCTGAAAGACAACACACTGATTTTAGTGTGTTATATTAATGACATTTCCATCTTCTAAGAAGCTGTAAGCATTTCAGGATTTTTTAAAAAAGACTCACACAATGTAATTACATTGTTCTCATTTAAAATGAGCATGCCACAGCTGCCATCTTTTTGTCTCTCTAAATTTAGAGGTACATAGATGAAAACACACACATATTAGCTCTCACTTTCTGAGAATTAGCTCTTTCAATTTGGTAAAGAGTTATCTATATCAAACATAAACATTTACAAAGAAAAAGCTGGTTTTACTCTAGGGTATTAATTTTTCATTTCTCCCACCAATATTAAGTAGACACTAAATTAGATTTAATTTAATTTAATTTACAAGAGAGAATTATTTAAGGGGATGTTCACATATTTGCCATTCGATGTCTCAAAAAAAATATAAAAGAAAAATATTTATGAATTTAATAGAAAAGGCATTTTAATTAAATGCTGTCAAAGACAATTGCATTAATGACTGCATACCAAGGAATGCAAAGCTAGCCAAGTATATTTAGCAAACAGGAACTAGGCTTTGGAGGGCCATTATTATTTATTCTTCTGAAGCAGCAGTGAGTCTAGGTCACAGTGCTAAGTGAAATCAGTTATGTTATAACAACTGATTATATTTATTGATGATTATTACAAATTTTAAATCCCAGAAGGCAAATATTTTTTAGTTTCAAAGTGACAGAAAATTATTTCCTGCTAGTATGAAGGAAAATACAAGAGAAAATAAAAAAATAAATACTAACAAATATTTATCACTTATCTGTTGGAGGGCTTTTCATGAACATATTTTAAGGTACAAATGGAAATATTACCATACCTCTTCTTAAGTATTTTAATCAATTAAAGGCATTTGTTGTTCAATAAACAGTTGACATAAGTGAGCAAATGAGTAATTATTCTGGTAAACTTTCCTTAATTATTAATGGATGTTCAAGGGTAATCAAGTAGCATCTTAAGATTTACAAATCACTGTAAACTCATGGTTGTAAAATCAAAGACTGTCTTGAGTTAAGTAATTAACTGCAACAAAATAGTTCAACAGTTATTGAATAGAAGACAAAATCAGCCAAGAGGTCCTGCATTTCCTGAACAATTATGGAAGAGCATATGTTCTAAATTTTAGTTACTACCATTATGCCTGAGGGGTCTTCAAACTTGATAGCTTTAAGACTTGTGGACTTCAACTCCCAGAATTCTTCCTCCAGTCATGTTAGCTCACGAATTCTGGGAGTTGTAGTCCACAAGTCTTAAACTGGCCAAGTTTGAAGACCCTTGCCGGAAATAGAAGTAGAAAGGGGGGAAATCCACAGTGTCCCCTACATACACACACAAATAAAGAAATGTAACTTGATATTCTTATGTAATCACATGCACACACATCCCAAATAGCTTATCAATAGTTTGAAGTGAAACAAGCTGACACAGTGAATATGACTGTTTCTAATATTTCCAAGTAAAAGGTCTGTTCCTAGGTGCAGCTTCTAAACTGGAATGGAACTCAGTTGAAGCAGGTAAATGTTATCCAGTACATTTACAAAAGTATTCACTACCTGTAATTCTACAGTAATCAAAAGTAGTAGTTTCTCCATCTCAGATTATATGCCCTATTTTATGGCTTTCCACATTTATAATGAATGACTTGTACTGTCTTATATAAAATTCCACAAAATCATAGGCAACCAAAATATATGGAAAAAGTATTTTGTTCTATGCAGTCTGCAACTTAGCTCTTGCTCATTTTTTTTAAAAAAGCACAAAACGCAACGATTTGTTCAGCTTCTTACAGTACTATAGCTATTAGAAAATGTAGCAATGAAACTATAAACCAATATTCCGTTCTGAATTCGGACTATAAGATATTCACATCAATAATAGCCAAACTATTAAAAAGGTTCCTAAATGATTTTATACATGTTGACCAAAATGGTTTCTTGCCAAAAAGACAAATCAAAAATAATATAAGAACAATATTAGATACCCTAGAATGTTATGAAACACACAGTGGAAAAACAGGCGGCACTGCTATTCTTGGATGCCCAAAATGCATTCAACAATGTCAAATGGGAATTAATGTTACGGCAACTTAGATATATGCATTTTGGTGATAAATTTTTAAATATGTTCTTGGTGACATATTCTAAACAAGAGACTAAAATAATAGTAAATGGAGAGGTAACCAAATATTTCAAAATCCAGAAAGGTACGAGACAAGGGTGCCCATTATCTCTGCTATTGTTTATACTAACTTTGGAAATTTTAACAAGAATAATATTAAATATGCAACAACGTCTCTTAAATATGTATTATGTTATATATGTCATTCTGGCAGTTACTCCAATTAAATCATGAGCGTCGAGCCACACTCCTAAAACTAAAAAGGATTTATTCGAAGTTAACATTCCGGCATTTACCTGGGCGTAGCTGACTCTGAGATACGTAATTCACTGTCACCCTTGATCTTGCTTTTCGCCCCCACCCCTCTGGGTGTATCATCCAACAAAACACGTCCATAGCCAAGAGTCATCAATCATGCTCTCCAATTAGATTTTTGCATGGCAGAAGCTTCAGTCATCTAATCAGTCTCTGAAGAAAATATGAATGGAATGTACTTTCGATTCCATACTGCTACCTGCTCTTTGAAACTATCCCCCTTCTTTCTGTTGACAACTATAAAACGTGTATACAAAATGTTTTATGAGTTGACATTTGGCTCCCCTCACTTCTTTTTTTTTTTTAAAGTTTTTATTAATTTTCTACAAACAGACAAACATACAAAACATTAAAAACATCTACTCTCATATATACTTCCGGTGTATCGGTTGGTTCATCAGTTTTGTGCATTCATTTTATAGTGTCATATAGTGTTATATTGCATAACCACTCATATTGTCAATCCATATTCTAATATTACTAAAAAAAAAAAAAAAAAAAAAATCTTTTTCTGACTATACTTTTAATCATTCATGCTTTGTGAGATAACAATACTTCAAACAGTTTATTCTATAATTTATCACATAATCATAACAAATCAATCCTAAAAACTCTTCATATATATAATATTAATGCTCTATTATTGTATTTTATCATCTAACCATTGATAAAAAAAACCCCAAATTGCATAAAATTGTTTATCTTCTTGTTCTCTAATTTCAAATGTCAATCTACTCATCTCAGCACATTCCAATATTTTCTCAATAATTTCTTCCTGCAATGGCATTTTCTCATTCTTCCAGTTTTTAGCAAATACAATCCTAGCCGCTGTTAATACATTTACAATCAAATATTTCAAGTCTTTATTATATATATCAGGTAAAATTCCCAATAAAAAGATCTCTGGTTTCAAGTCTATGTGTTTCTTTGTCATTTTTTCCAACCACATGTGAATTTTAGTCCAATATTTTCTGGCATTCTCACAAGTCCACCACATATGATAGTATGAGCCAGGTATCTGATGACATTTCCAACATTTTTCAGATTTGTTCTTGAACATTCTTGCTATTCTTGTCGGGGGAAGGTGCCACCTGTAAAACATCTTATACAAGTTTTCTTTATAGCTCCCCTCACTTCTTGAAGGTGACCTATGCAACACACACAAAAACAAATTGATTGCAGATATGGAAGCTTATACTCATGAAATCCCCCCAGGCTTGGTTGGATTTCTTGCATGGAACCTTGCTACAAGTGCCCCACTGCTGCTGAGGCCAACATCCACACCACCACCGCCACCGCTGACCCGGCCTGCAGCTAGTACCATACCCGGGTCTGCAGCAAAAGCACTTGGTGGGGGTAGGGAGCCCTCCACGCTCCACCATGATTGACCATTAGAAATGGCTGATGGCGAGGCGTGGCTGCCCACAGGCCGCTCCTAACGACAAGTTTTCCCACTGCCCCTCCTCCATTTTGCATGTTTTAAATAGGCCTAAATTTGGGGGAGGGGCTTAATTTCACCTCATGCCTAGAAAACATGCTGGGCCTTCCTATTGGGGGGGTGTATTGTTGGAGAAACACGGTAGTAATGACACCCAGCAGATTCCACAGGAAAATGTAGGACTTTACAACAGGGGACCAGGTATATGCACATAATTACATGGGAGGGGCTACCTGGATTCCGGCTAAAATAATAGAAAGCACCAGCTCCAGGTCACACAGAGTAGAAGTGGAAGGGGGGAAAATATGGAACCAGCACATAGACCAATTAAGGGGCTGGATAACCCAGACACAAACAGAAACCAAAAACCAAAAACCAACATGGTAAAACACAACTGGCCCTGACAACTTACAGAGAACAAGAACCATCCCAAAGAACTCCAAGTCTAGTCTAAAACCCAACCAGAATACGATAATTAGGAAGGAAACACAAATAAAAGATCTGGAAATTAAGAAAGAAGTATGTAAGTTGCAAGTTTTTGCAGATGATTTAGTTTTCATTCTAGAAGAACCACTACAATCAGGGTTGAAACTTATAAAGATATTAGAAGAATGTGGATAAGTAGCTGGATTAAAAATAAACAAGGAAAAAACCAAAATGGATAATTAAGAACATGACCTACAAGGAGAAAGATAACCCGGCTAAGGGAATAAATATTCAGATAGCAAAGAAAATGAAATGTTTAGGGATCTATATTTCAGCAAGATGTATAACAATCAAAGAGGACATGGCAAATTAATGAAACAAATAAAAGAGGATTTTGAGAGATGGAGAAATTTGAGGCTCTCCCTAATGGATAGAATAGTGGCAATTGATATGAATATTCTACCAAAGCTACTCTTTTTTTTTCAAAATATACCTATAAAATTAGATAAAAAATATTTTGGAAATCTGAACAAAATGACTTTGAATTTTAGATGACAAGGAAAGAAATCAAGGATTAAATTAAAACTTCTGCAAGAAGCTAAAGAGAGAGAAGGGTTTGGCTTGCCATATTGGGAAATATACTATTACCAGGCAGCAACACTTACCCGGGTGAAAGAATGGATAACTTTAAAGAATAAGAGATTACTATCACTAGAGGGTCACGATTTATACCTAGGATGGCATGCATTTTTGTGGTACAGTAGACACGTAGCACATCAATATTTCCAAATTTTTTAAAAGAATTGGCTTTGCCTTTGAAGTGAAAGGAAGGTGGCAACAGGAGCGCCTGAAGCCAAGTGTCTCTGCCAGGCTCTAGTTGCAGGGAGGAGCCCTGGCTGGCCGCACGTGGCTGTGCCAAACACCACGGCATTGCTCTAAACACCACAGCAGCACGGGAGAAGGGAAAGCAATGGTGGCGGAAGGTCTCCTGATATGAAGTGGCCCACCAACGCTAAGGTCAACATCCAAGCCATCACTGCCCACCCACCCAAGGATGCAAGGGGGGGAATTAAGTCATCCCCAAAAAGATGGCCTAGCCATTTTTTGGGGGGTCAAAAAAAAATCCCCCCCCCCTTATTTTGTGAGAAACAGGGTAAATCCAATCACAGTATGGGAAAGATATGAAAAAGTGGGGGATTAGTAGAGAAACTATGATACCAGATGCAATTTTATTGGGGATAGACAATAAGCTGATAAAAGAAAATTTACAAATGTTTATTGGACTATAAAATGGAGGAAGAACAGGTCAAGGAAATGGTGGTATGGGTGAAAAAGTTTGGATATAATATCAAATTGGATAAATGGCAAGAACTATGGGAACGAAACAGGAAAATAATATTGGCCACATCGTACAAAGAAAACCTATACAAGATGTTCTATAGGTGGCATCTCCCTCCACAGGAGGCTGGTCAAAATGTTTAGAAAACTATCATCAAATTGTTGGAAATGTAACAAAGAACCAGGCATATATTATCATATGCAGTGGTCTTGTAAAAAGATGAGATGACTGGACAAAAAATAGAATACAAACCAGAACTATTCCTCCTAGGAATTATGAATGAGAGACATAGTAAAGAGGTGAGCTATTTAATAGTACATATTATCACGGCAGCAAGAATAGTTTTTGCCCAACAATGGAAAAAGATAGAAATTCCAGAAGACAGTGAGGTGATAAAGAAAATACTGATGTGTGCTGAAATGGGTAGATTGACTTTGGAATTAAAAAATAAAGATGAGACACAATACTACAAGATATGGAATAAATTTTATCAATGGTGGGAGCAGAAGGGAGGGACCCAGAATAAAAAATAATTAGGATTTATAGAATTGATAATTGAGACTATGTAAATAATTACAACGGAATATGATGGATAATACAATGGATATAAGTTGGCTGTATAATTTTATAAATGTATATAAGAGTGATGCCAGGACGACCACACCATGTCCAATATTTTAATGATGTAATCAATAAAGTTATTTTTTTTAAATGTAGCAATGAAAGCAATTTACCCAATACAAGATTTTATATAGAAAATAGTGGATATGTCATTGTGTGAAAATAGGCATTTATAGAATGCCTATGAAATCTATAGCAGTGGTCGCCAATCAGTGGTCCGCAAGAAAATTTTGGTGGTCCGCAGAGAAATGCCACCCCCAAAGCACCCTCAAAGCAATTAATCCAGGCTGCACAGGGACACAATTCTGCACCATCCACATGGCCCGCAGGAACACAAACTTGCATTGGGAACAACAGGAGATAGTGAGGGGAGGGGTTAAAGGGCAGAGGGAGGAACTTGCCTCCCTTGCCCCACGCGCCTAGCCTGGCCACTGGGCTACTTCTTTCCGCTTCTTTCTTCTTCTGCTTTTGGCTGCACGCAAGGAAAGCAGCAAAAGTCTTTCTTTCTCTCCCCAAACTCCACCAGAAATGAGACTTTTGGGACCCTGCAAGGCATCCTGCTCCAAAGGCTGCACCAGTGCAACAATTCTCACAAAGAATCATTTTTGGCGGAGTTTGGGGGAGAGAAAGAAAGACTTCTGCTGCTTCTGCTGCTTTCCTTGCATAAAGCAAAAGTCTCTCCCTCCCCCCACCCCGGAAACAGAGCTGGAGATGGTATCCTACAATCTCAAGTAAATAAATAAATGATCAATCGGTATTAAAACAGGGTGGGGAATTTTCCTGCAGACTTTTTTGGGGCTTTTCCCAGGGTTTCTGCTGCTTTCTGCAGAGACCCTGGGAAAACGTCAGCAAGCCACTGTCAGTAAAAATTCATATTAGTGGTCCACAGGATTTAAAATTATGAGTTTGCTGGTCCCTGAGGTCCAAAATGTTGGTGACCTCTGATTTATACACTGCCAAAAATAAGACATCAAAGAATAAAATGCTTAATATTTCACACAATTTCTAGGCATTCTATGCAATGCCAAAAGACAAACCAGCAAAGTATAAAATATTCCCGCTAAAATGCCATTCTATCCTTCCTTGTTCCATCAAGTAGATTAATATTAGTCTTTTTCTCTTGTTTTCTTCAGTAAGAAAGTCCTGTACATCGATCAAAGTTCAAAGTTTATCACTGAACAATGTATCCTTTGCTCAGTACATTTTTTTTCATTCCATTCGATTAGGTCCAAGACTCCCTGAAAAAGTCCTTGCAATTTTCTTTGCAAGTTTTTTTCACAAAAGTGGTTTTCCCTTGCTTGCTTCCTAGGGTTGTGAGAGAGTTAACTGGCCCCAAGGTCTCCCAGAACAGCTTGAGTCCAAAATGGGACTAGAATTCCTAGTTTCTAGCATAATGTCTTAACCATTACCGCAACTTAACTTTCATGTTTAATATACTACCAGCATAAAAAGACTAAGCATGTAGAAGCAACTAATAGTTGCTATAGGAAATAGAAAAGGAGTAAGTGCTCAAGATTATGTTTTTGAAAAACATAGTGAATGACAACTGAAAGGTTAGACTGCAATCATGGGGAGCAAAAATCAAGAATAATTCTACATTCAAAGCAGAATGCTATCCTACTAAAAAAAATATCCTGCATATTTTTTTCCCCCAAGAGATAACATATGCCAAAGAGAAAATACAGAAATTTTAAAACTGTGTTTCACAAAGTAAAATGCCCTTTTTCTCCAAAAACTTTTATTTTACACGTCAATTAAGAAGCAACTCCAATTAGTTTGGAGTTTTTTCCACTGACATCTTGGAGAGAAAAATAGTGTTATTCAATAAAAATATAACTGTTGAAAAAATCCAGCATTTTAAAATCATATTTTATTAAAAAGAAATCTGGAAAAATTGTACTTTTCCTGTTTTATACTTTTAAAAAGAAAAGTATAAAATTTCACTAGCAATTATAAATAACTATTCCAATATGTTATTGAATTATTAAAGCACTCAAATCATGCTAATTAAGAAAAATTAAGAAGTCTGATTTTATATAAAATGTAACTTACAAAAAACACCATTAACTACTATGATAGTAAAATAATTATCATCTTATCACAAAAACTTTTACCACTTTGTGCTTTACACTGTGTCTGATTTTCCCCAACTCCCTTGGGACATCCAGAAAATGGATGATTAACTTGTACTAGTCAGCCTCTGTTTTTTCATTCTGTTATGCTTCATTCAAAAAATAAAGTAGGATTCAAGTATTTACAAATACTTGCTTTTCTTGTTTAAACCTGCTGCTTCATTTATGTTTGGATATGTTGACACTGTACAACTTTTGCCTCCAGTAAGTTTTCTAGAAATGAATGACTGGATATTGACAAACTGAAACCAAATAAGTTACAGTTTCATGTTAAATCTAGAAACAGATTTCCAGGATGTGTTCATTCATTTTATCCCATTTTGTTTCAACCTAGGATATTAATTTAAAATTGGCATGAATGCATTATTTAAAACTTATTTTATTGTAAAATATTTCTGTCTAAATATATTTTTCTTAAACTATATATTACTATACTTCATAATGAAAATTAAATTGTGGTCTTATCCATACCACAAATGATAATGCTCAGGACTGTATTTCTAAAAGTACAAAAGGAAAACTATATGTATAAAACCTGTATTTACTTTCCTTAAATGCTCTATGATGTGAAAGGTAATATTTGCAAACCCATATTCAATCCACTAGGAAGAGTTTCAGGAAATTCTCGTAGAGTATGTGAGGTAACTTGGGGAACCTTAAGAGAAAATGCAACTTTTCTATGCTACTTTATCTTTAATTCATAGCATGTACCACTCCACGAAGTGAATAAAAGAACAACATTAGAGACAATCTTATGGCAGTTGTTTCATTTGAATTGGTTAATAGTATCTGATATAAACTTTAATATGATAGATTCTGCACTGAGTATCTCTAACTGGAGAAAAATCACATTATTGAAAATTTATCATAAAAGTTTCCCAGAGTTTTATTGAAATATATCATAAAAACTCTCACAAAAGCTCTATGTGAACTCTGTGACAGAACACAGAAAATATGGAACAATTTCAAAAATGACAAAATATTTCTTGCCTGGAAATATTTTATTTTTTCTGGATATAATGAAATAATGAAAAATATGAAAAATAACTAAGGATGTCTCCCTTCCATCTGGGTTATACAATAATTGTATCCATATTAATAAAAATCTGTAAAAATTGATTTCCATATTAAGCAGAAACAGTTAAGTTTCAAGGATCCAAATTGTTTCTTTTCAACAATAAACTTCTGGCTTTCTATTACAATTGTAATAACTATCATAACAAATTCTACTGAGTGTGTCAAAGTCACATATATACAGAGCCTTGGTGCTTGTGATTTGCAGCTTATTGGTTTTGTCAATATATGTGCAAAGCTTGTAGGAACAAATATACTAAGCTTTTTACTGTCTAAAATATGGAGCTAATACTTATTAAACATATTGAACATACTGTGGTCAAACATTCATTAAATGTGAACCACATAGACACATATTTCTCTATAGTGAAGCAACAAATTGCAAAAGCTGGTAATTCAGTTGTAGCAAAAAGATAGTTATAGTTGAGAGTTATATTTGATTTTATGCATCTCTTATATTAAAATAATTATAAACTTCTGAGGCCTAATAAACCCTCTCTCAAAATACATAAACTAGCTTAGCCCAGACAAAAATAACTACACTATAATCAATATTTGATACGGTGGGGAAAGATATGTTAACAGTATTTGAGAAGGCATCTAATTTTTTTAAGGTAGATATCAGATTAGGCAGTATGGAACGTACAACAGGGTATTCCTAAAGTAAGAGAATGTTTGTATCTCCCTAACTCTTAAGAATAAGTAATACACACTGGAAAATATTAGACAATATTAAGCTAAATCTATAACTGTCAGCTCTGTCTTTCATTAGCAATTTATTCTGTTGCCTAGTTCCCTCCCCCAGGTTTTAACTATGTAATAGTTTCCTGCACAGTATATTCTAAAACTGTTTTATAAATTGTAATGCAAAAAGAGCATGCTGGGATTTCTGTAATGCTTTGGTTCTCAAGGGCAAATATGGGTAGCTTGGAAAATTGAAACATCATGAATTTAAATATTGTATTTGTACACTGTGTGAATTGCATGATATACCTGGAAGCTCAGGCATTTACACAATGTATCAATTCATTTGAAAAAAAAGAAACGAATGTATTTTTGGCTTAATTTTCAGATGATTTACTCTGGATCATACAGTCTCATCTGTATATGTCAGATAATTGTCAGAAGTCTTCTCTCTAAAAATCTATTTGCAAACTGATACATATTATACATGCTGATATGGCAAGATCTTTCAGATGTTTTCCTCCTATCCCTTCTAATAGGCCAGCTTAAAATATTTTGCACCTATGCAAACCATATAGATTAAAAAAGATTAAGAGGTTAAAAAAATGTAAGACAAATTCTTTAATCTTTAGAATATCACCTAAACTGTTCCAAGAAGTAAAAGACACTGGAATCATCAGACTTTATCCTCACAATGCTCCTGAAAGGAAAGTTAAGTTGAATATTTATTATTTACCTTTTTTGTTAAATTCATATTCCGCATTTTATTCAAAATCTCTCCTTCCTATTTTCCTCCTATTTTTCCTCACAATAATAATCCTGTGACATAGATGGGATTGAGAGACAATGATTGGTCCAGAGTCACTCAGTGGACTTCTGTGCTTGAGATTAGACTAGAACCTTTCTTTGACCTCTCTTTTGAATGGAAGAAAGAGGCAAACAGAACTAATCACATCATTCTTCATCACATACCTATTAAACAAAATGCAGATAAGAAGGAATGAGCACCATATAAACAAAACCGATCAAGAAACAATCCTCCACTCAGAAAGCAATCAAAAAAGAAAATATACCCCAATCAATGCTCGAAGGTAAGCTGCCACATATAAACAGCCAGCAAACTCTATTTCCCCATGGGCTGCTGATATTGCTGATGTTATCTAGCCTGATAAGGAATTTGTCTGAAAACCAATAGTTTCAATTATAATTTATCCTTTTTGTCATAGAAATATGCTTTGTGATTTGTAATTGCCTTCCTCCTTAGGAATAATATCTTTTTATTTCTTGAATCCAAGAAAGCAAATAATTCTTTTGTTTTTTTTAATTCAGGAAAACAAATATTGACTTTTTAATTTGTTGTGATCAGCTGGTATATTCAGTAAGCATACTGATATTAAGCAACTTAAACATTAAAAATTGTAGTAATGGATTTGTTTAACTTTTCAGTTGTGTGATTATTATTATTTTCATTTTTGACTAACCAAGTGGTTCATCTGAATATCTCCAAATTATTATTGGCATTTTGATTCCAGCTTATCTCTTACCAGTCTTACATTTTCTATGTAAGTTCAACAGATATGGAGACAATATGCATCCTTTTCTCTTCCTCTATTCTACAAGTCACAGTGTTTTTCATATTCTGTTCTTTTAGAAATAGTCTTCTTTGCCTTTTTTGCCTGGCACAAGAAGTCTCTCTGTATATTCATCTTGCATCTCCTTTGTTGCCCAAAGCTTTAATCTTCTGACTTTCTTTACTCATCATAGCTTGCCTGAAAGCCACTCAGGTCTTTTCCTCTTTGAAAATTTGGGAATATTTTTTTCCATGTCAATTTTCATAATGCCTCAGGTTATGTTTCATATAAGTATACTGAATCTGTTCCTTCTGACTATTTGTCCTTGAAAGAGAAGTTCAGACTTCCTTGCAGATTTTGTCTGGCCACATCATCATTTCCAGATGTATTCATGAAAGTTGAAAAAATCTGTCCCAGTAACTAGTACAGCACTTTCTGACCTATGAGTCTCCTTATTTGGCACTTGTGTAAAAGCTTCAGCCTTGTCCAGACAGTTTCAGCAATAATAATAGCTTTTAAGCTTATATACTACCTCATAAAGCTTTACAGAACTATCTGGACAGTTCACAATGTAAGCATTTGAATATAGCCCCCATGCAATCTGGGTCCTCATTTTAGTGTCCTTGGAAAGATGGAAAGCTGAGTCAACGTTGAGCTCAATCTGGATTGAACTCCAGGCTGTGGGCAGAGTTTGCCTACAATACTGCAGTTTAATCACTGCACCACCAGGATTGTTTCCTGGCAACAGTACGTAAATAGTGAAACATTTGGGTTTGATTTAGAATTCCTTTGCATACAAGAGTTGGCTTATTTCATAACCACAGAGTTCTCCTGCTTTTCAGTACACGAGAGATAAATTCTAGCTTTAGTCTTCCCTTTCTGACTTACCAGAATAGGTGAGTTTATTTCCACTCTTGCTGGTGTAACTGTTAAAGTTACTAATGCTGCTGGGTATCCTCCAACCCAATCATTTTGTAGAAATAATTCCATAGTTGGATTAAATTATATCTTAAAACAAGCTGGTAACCAATATATCTTGCAGGGGACATATAGTTTGATATTGACAGTTTGGACCAATTTGGATCAGTTTCAGTGTTTGAAAACTTTGCCAAACATAACACACTGCAGTACTCCAAACTAATAATAGCTAATACACTATGGTCAGATGGAACACTATGGCCTAAGGAACAATAGCAGAGGGACACCAATAAAGGTAGCACTATTAGCCACTGCCTACGGAAAAAGCAGCAAAATGAATCGCAAATTATTCAGTTTCTCAGAGGCAAAGAGCTAGTTCCCCCCAAACAGGTAGAATTGTAATTCCAGAATCTGACTCCTGGGAATCCAGGACTTTGCCTGACTTCTCAATTTATTAGCCCTCATCCAGCCCAGTATTGCCTTCAGGCATAGATTCAGAAGATTATCAGTTATCCTTGTAATAAGTGAGATCAAACTACATGTCAAATGTATACTGCCAAGAAAAGTCCCAAATCCTAGATTATCTTTTCTCAGTAGTTTCATGTAGATATTAAATAATATTGAACAAATGAATAATATGAAGGAAGAAAATACACTATGAAGGAAGAAAATACACAGATGTAAATTACTGATAAAATAATTGTCTCAAACTCAGCCCTGAAACCAGACGTAAGTAAGTCTAGATAATCTGCTCTTTTGGAGGAGTCCTGAAAATTAATTCTGCGTGACCAACTGAGCTAATTTTGGTTAGCACTAGGCATACCCTATTAAGAGAAGTGCAGTGCTAATAGACATGCACACTGATATGCATTCTCATACAAATACAATCATTGCTTCATTATTCAAAACGTGCATGTCATTCTATTTTTTCTCTCTGTAATTATTTTACTTATTTTATTTTTTATTAACATTGTATTGCTGAGGGTTTTTGTACTATTATTATTCATCACGGAATAATTTTTAAAAGAACAAAGTAAAGTATAGTTATGGATCAGAAATGCAGTCCATTGATGAAACAGGACATTTCTATTTATTTTAATGTTTCTGAAATAAACTTTCTGGCATAACAATTGGGGAATTTACAACAATTATTGCAAAATCAAATATTTAAAATTTCTGAGAATGACATTATCACAGAGATTGTCCTACCACTTTGTTAAGAATATTGTATATACAATTTTAGCAGTATTTGTTGCTCTTCTAATTGATTAACATAATTGAGAAAAGAATGCAAGACATAGGGTTGCATAGGCCAAAATAGAAATCAATAAGACCTTTGTTTCAGAAGAGACTATCAAACAAAATGTTGTGATGAAAGACAGATAAGAAGTATAATGAGGTCGTGAGATGCACAAAGGATGTTGGTTTAGCACATATTTACTGACTCGGCATATCCACTCAAATACATATTGTGTGTTGTGCAAATAGATTCCACCACATTACACAGAGAAGAACGTACGGTATTAGCTAACATCACTCAAGATTGTCAATACAGTTTTCCTGAGTCAAACAATATTGTATTGTAATTTGCAGGCAACCAATACAATTACATTATTTAAAGTATTTGTATTCTTTAGCAAAAGTCTACCATGCATTCAGTACGCTACAACAATTGTACAATTCACTTTCATCTTTAAATTTAGTTATATTACATTATCTGAATGCTTTTGACATTCCTCACATCTTAAGGTTTTATAATAATACCATTTTAAAAGGGAAATAGCTATGATTTATGTTAAATGGTAATTTCAGAGATTTTTCTCTTCTCTTCTGTATGAATACACCCTGTATGAATACAAATAATATTTTTTTTTTATTTCTCAATCACTTACAAGATAACAGGCATAAGTATAAACATAGTTTTGAATACATGTGATGGATATGTATAAGAAAAATAAAAAGAAACAATAGGACAGGGACAGTAGGAACGATTGGTGCACTTATGCACACCCCTTACCTCTTAGGAAAGGGGTGAGATCAATAGTAGACAGTCTAATATTAAAGTTTTTGGGGTTTGGGGAAGAAACCACAGAGTCAGGTAGAGTATTCCAAACATTGGCCACTCTGTTGCTGAAGTCGTATTTTCTGCCATCAAATTTGGTGCGGTTAACCTTGAGTTTGTATCTATTGTGTGCTCTTGTATTGTTATGATTGAAGCTGAAGTATTCATTTGCAAGTAGGACATTGCAATGGATGATTTTATATACTATGTTTAGATCGGATCGAAGGCGGCCTAATTCTAGGTTTTCTAGGTCTAGAGTTTCAAGTCTGGTGGCATAAGATATTCTGCAATGTGTAGAGTGGAGAACTCTTCTTGTGAAATAATTCTGGACTTTCTTAATTGTGTTAATATCAGATACATGACATGGGTTCCAGACTGATGAGCTGTATTCAAGTATAGGTCTAGCAAATGTTTTGTATGCTCTAGTTAGTAGTGTGATATTACCAGAGAAGAAGCTACATAGGATTAGATTAACAACTCTTAATGCCATTTTGGCAATGTAGTTACAGTGGGCTCTCGCACTTAGATCATTAGACATGAGTACTCCAAGATCCTTGGCAGAGCTTGGATCCTCAGCAAGGTCTTGACTATTCAGCTTGTATTTTATTTTCTGATTTTTTTTTGCCAATATGTAAGACAGAGCATTTATTTGCTGAGATTTGAAGTTGCCATTTGTTTGACCATTCTGATATATAGTTGAGATCTTTTTGAAGGGTAGCAGTATTGTCTGTGATGTTGAACAGTTTTACATCATCAGTGAAGAGAATGCAGTTGCTCTTAATATGATCACAGAGGTCATTTATGTAGAGTATGAAGAGAGTTGGTCCTAAAACACTGCCTTGGGTGACACCACTGTTGACAGGTACAGAATTTTTCATTAACTTCCAATATAAAATATTGGTGAGAATTTTTTCTGCAAAACTGGATGTCTCTATTTCCTCATTTAAGAATGATATCAGGAAATTATATCAGGAAATAGAGACATTAATAGAAACACCAATTTTGCAGAAAATTTTCTCACTTTCACTGCTTTATTTGGCCAATTTATGCACAGAATGAATTTTCTTTCCTTAAAATAAAAAGATTAAAAAGCAAGTAAATAATGATAATGTATTTGAGAACAAGATTTTTCCTTCTTTGTGTTATTAATCTTGCAAAAAATTAATATAAACAAAATTGTGGAAACTATTTTTATGATAGAAGGATTATTGTTTTAATGCCAATGATGCCAAAGAGCATAGCAATAATTCAATGTGATTATCAGGGGGGGAAGGCTACAATGTTCAGCCACTTTTCAACATTTTTGTAAGGTAAATAGAAAAATGACACGACCATAATTTGCCATTTGGACACTGAATGTTAGGGATATAATTTGTAAATAGGGATCCACAAAATAGGATTGCATGACATTTTCAGCTTTTTCTCCTCTTCCTCAGACATTCAAGCCGATAGTATAACAAAAATGGAACCTAAGACTTCATGAGCCAAAATCCCATCAAAATGAAACTTTCTGGTCAATGGTAATTTTTTCCCTCAGCCTACATATTTGTCTAACTTATAGAGCCACTCATACCACAAGCAAGTGACTCTGGGCAGAGCATTCCCTTCTCTCTTCCTTAATAGCTTTTGGAACAGTACAGTACTGTCTATGTCGGTGTGAGGATGTATGTGCATGCACACATGTGTGTACAGGCAGTCCTTGCTGACTCACTGTTCATTTAAAGTTGTGGCCATTGCAGTGTTCTCATGTCAGATTATTGCAACTGGCATGCCAAGCCAAGAACATAAGAATAATAGAATTGGAAGGGACCTTGGAGGTATTCTTGTCCAATCCCCTGCTCAAGCAAAAAACCCTATACCATCTCAGAGAAATGGTTGTCCAATCTTTTCTTTAAAAACTCCATTGATGGAGCACTCACAGATTCTGAAGGTAAGTCATTCCAACTGTTAGATAGTTGTTCTAACTGTCAGGAAATTTCTCTCTGGTTCTAGATTGATTCTCTCCTTGGTTAGTTTCCATCCATTCCTTCTTGTCAGGAGCTTTAAAGAATAGGTTGATCCCCTCTTCTTTGTGGCAGTCTCTTAAATTTTGGAACACTATTATTATGTCACCCCAGTTCTTCTTTTCATTAAAGTAGACATACCCAATTCCTGCAACCATTCTTTATATGCTTATGTGTCCAGTTCCCTAATCATCTGTTGCTTTTCTCTGCACTCTTTCTAGAGTCTCAACATCTTTTTTATATTGCAGCAACCAAAACTGGATGCAAAATTCCAAGTAGATCTTACCAAGACACTGTAAAGGGTCCTAACACTTCATATGATCTTTATTCTATTCCGCTGTCATTACATTGCATTGCAATCATTACAAATGCAGTTTCCTGCAGTCACATAATTGCTATCTGTGACTTTCCCAGGCAGAAGTTGCATGTCACACTTTTATGACATTGTGCTTAATGATCCACAGTAAGTCACTTAACAACCACAGCCAGAACTGCCATCATAAGATAGGTGTGGTCACATGAGTTTTCATTTCGTAATCACATCACTTAACAATGGAATTGACAATCTCAATTGCGGTTGGTTAATGAAGACAGATTTTGATCCAACTTTTTGGATGGAACATAGCTAATGCTCCTTTATCCATTCTTTCCCAAAACAGCCACATAAGTGAAGTGAATTAGGCTCAGAAAAGTCCAAGGTCACCCCAACTTTCATTTTTAAATTCAGAGTCTCTGTCAACTCTCAAGGCTCATGAATTAATTAGGGCATCCCTCGGAACCCTAATAGTCTCCTTGTTTATAGGTCAGCACCTTCACCACTACATCAAGTTATTTATATCAGGATTTTTAAAAATGTGTTTTGAGGAACTCTAGGATTCATGAGAATGTGATTTTAAAAGATTTTAAGATAAGAAGATTTTTAAAAAAGATTCACTTGAACACGGTCATTTTTCCGTCACTAGAGTTTTGCCTTTTAATCAGAGGGTCCAGCATTTTTTTAACTAACAAAGTTGCACAGTTTGAAAAAGTTTGAAAACCACTTATTTCTATGATAAAATCTAGAAGATAAAATACAGTATACGTATTTCAACACTTTTATCTTTTTCATGCAAATGGGAATAAATTATCACATTTAGTTTACAATATACAACATACAATAGAAAATATAAAACAATAAGGGGACTAATAAATATTTAGATCATTCTAATATATTCAGATTACATATTTTTTCACAATTAGATCTGATTATTAATTTTGGTGAAGCTAATAAAATTTAATTATATTTAATATCTCTCCATGTAATATACTAAATTAAATTTATCATTCACTGAGAATGCAATTGAAGAATAGCATTAGGATTTTGTTGCAAATGAGGCAAAGATAAGATTATTACTTATCATTTGAAATGTTGCAGGATACTTGAAATCAGGCATTTTATTTTTATTATTTTAAGTTATTATTACGCCACTAATTATTAATAGCCTTGTGGAGCATCTCCAATTAAGATAATAGAAGGTGTAAGATCATGTTTGATACGCATTATTCATGTTGCAGTGCAATTACAGTCTAGATATCATGGTTACATCTATATTTTAATTTATTGTTGCAGATAGATAGATAGATAGATAGATAGATAGATAGATAGATAGATAGGAAAATCACAGAAACATCCACATATGTGTTGCTTATTGAATTCATTTAACAATGCTACTTACAAAATATTACATTAGAAAAAGGATGGGAGACATATTTTATTTAACAATATATAGATATCTATTCAACCCTTTTTGATATATATGTACCACTTACAATATTTAAAGTCAGTACATATTGATTGATGCAAGAGTATATAATGGTTCTGTGATTTTTCTATCTATCTGATAGATGATCCACAAGGCTATTAATAATATATATATATATATATATATATATTTCTATATATATATATATATATATATATATATATATATATTTTAATATATATATATTAAACAAAGATTTGCTAGCACTACACCTGGAATTGAGCAGCAAAATCCACCCTCTACTTTGGGATAAGATCAAACAACTTACAACTTGGAGAGCTCAAACTGAAAATACTTATAAAAATGATAAACTCTCAAAAAAACTGAAAAAATTAGAAAATGACAAGAAAATTCCCAATAACCCACAACAACACCTGAAACAACTAGTATACAATGTTTCCAACAGAGAACTCAACAAAACAGAAACAGATGTCCTATCCAAAGGATTCAATTATGCCATAGCACCCAAAAAAATCCCAACAGAATCCATCATATGTGCAGTAGAATCCAGCCTAACCAAATTAAATACAGATGAAGCTGACAGAATAAGACACCAAGTTACTCACATCTTATGCACAACGAAACCACCCAAAAATAATTTGCAAAAAGATGAATTCAGAGCGTTACAAACCCTGAAAAATGATAATAATATCATAATACTCCCAGCAGACAAAGGAAATGCCACAGTAGTAATGGACAGAAAAGACTATGAAACAAAATTGACAGACCTACTCCAAGACTCCACATACAAAGCTATAAACACAGACCCAACCACATATCTGGAAAAATTAACCAAGAAGAAAATTATAACCAGCCACATAAGCAAAGAAATCCAACAGACGATCATCCCAAGAGAAAAATCTTCTAGATGCCCCAAATTATACGGCCTCCCAAAAATACACAAAGAAGGCATACCTCTCAGACCCATAGTCAGCTCCATAGGAGCACCATTACAAAACCTAGCTAAATACTTAGCAAAACAACTACAGCCCCATGCTGAAACCGCAGCTTCATATGTAAAAAACTCATACCACTTCTTAGAAATGATCAAAGATCTACACGTAGAACAAGAAGATCTGCTTGTAAGTTTCGACGTGGTTTCACTATTCACTCAAGTCCCAATAAAAGAAACTCTTGAAATCATCAAAAATAAATACCAACCAGCCAAAGACCTCATGGAACTAACAGAACACTGCCTAACCAACACATATTTCATATACAAAGGACAAAGATACAAGCAAATTGAAGGAGCCCCTATGGGATCACCACTGTCACCCGTCATTGCAAACCTGTTCATGGAAGAATTCGAATCCAGAGCCCTGGCTAATGCCACCCACAAACCCAAACTATGGCTAAGATACATCGATGACACATTTGTGATTTGGCCCCATGGAAAAGAAAACCTAAACAATTTCCTAACACACCTAAACAACACACACCCCAAAATCAAGTTCACCATGGAAACGGAAATAAACAAACAACTACCATTCCTAGATGTACTAATCTACAAAAGAACAGATGGCACACTGGGACACACCATATACCAGAAGAAAACACACACCAACCGCTACCTCAACGCCCAATCCCACCACCACCCAGCACAGATAAATTCCGTAGCGAAAACACTAATTACCAGAACCAAATGCCTGGCAGACAAGACACATATAAAGACTGAACTATGCACCCTGACTGAAGTATTGACAGCCAATGGCTTCCACAAAAACAAAATCACCAACTTGATCCACAAAAACACACCAAGACATAACAGAGACCTAGAAGATCAACAGATCCATGGAACAGCTGTCCTGCCCTACATAAGAGGTACCACAGATAAAATCAGTAAGATACTACACAGGCATCACATCAAGACTGCCTTCAAAACAGACAAAAAAATAGCAGCCATCCTGAGGAACCCCAAAGACAAAATTGACCTGGAAAACCAAGGCATATACGAAATTCCCTGTACATCATGCCCGGCCACATACATTGGACAGACCAATAGAAGAATAAGTACCCGCCTAGAGGAACACAAAAATGCAGTAAAAAAGCTGGAACACACCTCCTCACTAGTCCAACACATGAAAACCACAGGTCACAACATCAACTTCAATGGCACTAAAACCCTGGCCACTATAGAAAACCCCAGCCACAGAATCATCAGAGAAGCCATAGAGATTGAAAAAAGACCTGACAGCATGAATAGAAGAGATGATTCCACCAAACTGTCAATCATTTGGAAGCCTGCACTCTCAAATAGAAAGATCTCCATACCACAAGCCAGGCAAACACCTGGGCAAAAACAGACTCCCTCTGATAGCTCCAACCTAACCCCCCCACCAGGCACCCAGGTGAAACCCAGCTTGCTAATGAATAGCAGCTTGCTAATGAAGAGCAGCCGTCCCTTCACACGGAGCCAAGCTGCACTAAAAGCCTCCAACACAAGAACAGAGTGTTGCCAGCCAATCAAGGCCACAAAACAGACAGAGGAAGCCAGGAACACCAATCAATCAAACTCCAAGTCCAATGAAACAGGTCCAGGCTCCCAACCAATCAGAATGGACCAGCCTCAAATTTAAAACCAGGAGCTGTAAGACCCATATCCATACAGAAGCCTGAGGATGGCAGATGAGATTCTGCTGAAACGTTGCTACAACTTTAACAGAACTACAATGACGTGGGATAATACCCGAAGGAAGCTAAACAGCACACACATATATATATATATATATATATATATATGCTGTTACAGCACACATGTAAGTACCCGCTAAAGCCTAAGAAAATATATATATATATATATATATATATTGCTACAACTTTAAACAGTTGCTACAACTTTAACAGAACTACAATGACGTGGGATAATACCCGAAGGAAGCTGAACAGCACACATGTAAGTACCCGCGAAAACCTAAGAAAACAAATATATATATATATTTTCATGGGTATTTATATGTATGGTATTTAGGTTTCTTCAGGTATTTTCCCACGTCTTAATATTTGTGCTTTTATTACCGAAACGTTGCTATAATAAAAGCACAAATATTAAGATGTGGGAATATACCCGAAGAAACCTAAATACTATACATACATACATATATACATACATACATACACACACACACATACACACAAAGTTGTTGGGGAATGTCCAAGATTCTTCAAACTCATTCTAGATTATTTTCTTCATATTTCAGATATTTATTCAAGACCCTGGAACTGGCTAAGAAATACAAGGCTATCATTTTACAAAAGCAACACAAGAAATCATGACAAAATGAAGAAATGTTGTGCATTTAAAGATTTCCAAGTGGACTAAATTATCCAAGTCAGCTGCTAAACAGACTCTAGTTCGAAACATGGCTTCAAGCTACAATAGGGGCCTACATACATTTAAGGCTGATAATTTTTCTCTAAACTTAAATTGTTATACAATTTTTAATAACATATGAAATTAAACCTAGAATAAAGAAACAATTTCTCTGGTTTTAGAAATACTTCTGATGTTATTATATTTTTATTGTTTTTAGGATTCTTTTTCAACACATAGTTTGTTCTAATACTTAATTATTTCAGAATGTAGTTTGGAATATGATGCACCAAACAGAAGGTTAGACTAACAAGAAGGTAAATTCAGTCTCAGCTAAGAAAACTTACTGAATAATTTCAGACTAATCATCTCCTTTAATTCTATCTACACCATTAGATTAATTACCATATTTGTTATTCAGAGGGAAAACTGAAGAAAAGAATATTATGTTGGCTATCTTGAGCTTCCAGGTGACAGATGGAATAGAAATCAACTGAAATACATAAAATAGAGCAAAAAAAAACATTTAAATTGGATAACCAATGCACTGACCTGTACAGGCTCAGGAGTAAGTTGGACAACATGCTGCATACGTTCGCTGTGATGATGCCGAGATTCTTCTTCATAGATGAGATCCCTCTCATGTTGGGGAAGATTCAGGAATCGCCGAATGGTACACAGATTTTCCCAAAGTGTTCGATTTTCAGGGCTTGGGTTTTCTTTCCAACGCAACAGCTCACACAGCCAACCCTGCAAAGAAAGTAAGTCAATAAATATATCAGTATACATGTATTGTCAAGCAGAACATAGTAGTTCAATAGCAACCGTGATAGCTTTTTCCAGATTGTTTACTACAATATGTGTAACTAATTTTAGTGTTCGGAGATGGGAAAAAGGGAAATACTCATAATTTTTACAGTAATTATGAAAGAAAAGATATATGCTGACATAACAGAATTTGGAACCAAGATAGGAAGTCCTTAAACAATGAAATTGGGGGCAAAAACAGAGTATACCTTTCTGATAATTACCAGATATCCATTGCCATAGATCCTCCTTATTGTTAGGGATATAATTTTTTTTATTTTTTTCTTCACACTCAAAATAATGTTTTTTCCTTTAATATTATAGTATTTTTATGGGTTATTAATCTATGCCCACCCATACTAAGCATTCATAAACCTGTCACTTTGACAGATGAAAGTTGTTCATGAAGACAAATTTTTCCTTCAGCTTCTAAGTTCTTCCAGATTCATCCTTCCAGCCTCACTTACAAAATCTCTTATTTTTAAGTTCCGTCCCCATTCTGAAATGTACATTCTGAAATGTACAGTAAATTGGAAGGATGTACCTATTATCAAGCTTTGATTAATAGTTCTAATAAGTAATCGTGTTATCCAGACCTGCTAAAACCTGGAATAAAAATAGCTTAAAGAAATGTGACAACTTTGCAGGGCACAAGGATGAGACACAGGATTCACCTAGCATTTTAGCAATAGCATAAAACAAACAAACATGGAACCCATACAAGCTCTATCTTCAAATATTTTAAAATATGATGTTGACTCATTTTATCAATCATAGGATCTGATCTAGAAAATAGGCTAATAATGTAATAAATAAATATAAAGGTTTATTTGATCAAGGTATAGATATATAGATATATAATTTGTTGCATTTTAAGATATGTGATAATTTACTAAAATTGTTTATACTTATTGTGATGAAGAGAGAAGTCACTTCTTTATATATTACTTTTTCTTACTATATTTTTTATTTCTTTTCTATTTTACTACTATTTTTCCTGTACTTTCTATTTCTTCCTTTTATTCTTTTAGTTCTTAAAGTTTGTATTAGTTTTTACATTTTTAATTGTAATGTTAACAACTGCATAATATCATGTCATGATTTGTGTAACTCTCCACTGCATCTTCTGCCTTTACCTCCCTCTCCCAAAAAAAGAAAGAAAGAAAGAAAAGCAAGATTTGATTATCTCCGCTGCATCAGCCAAGACAGCCATACCAGCTGTTCTCATTGTGCAGCCTCTTCCTCACGGCCTACATGTTAATAACCTGATCATTCCATTTTCTCCTTCAACTGCCGGCTGCAGCACAGTGAAGAGACAAAAAGCCAGGCCCATCTGCAGCAGCTGTAGGCACTGAACTGTGAAGCCATGGGGGATTTATAAACTAATCTGTAACACAACACTGCCTTGTTTTTACAAGTGAGAGGCCACAGTTGTGCAGACCTGATATTTTCTTGCAATAAGCTAGGAGTGGTGGGAAATAAAAAGAAGATATCTAATCATTTACCTGGAATAAATATCTGCATTTACTATTCTGCATGGTACATGGCTAACCACAGAATCAGGTGATGGTTGACTCCCACATTCTCTTCTCTTCACACAAAATCCCATGTCTCTTTAATAATAAAGCAACAAGCAGACAGACCTTTAAAACTCTCAGCTCTAAAGTGTTTTCTCAGGGGTCCTTCTATACAAAGGATTTTTTAAAAAAATGTAAAATAGAACATGGAAGGAGAGAGTACTTCTTCCTGCATTCTCTTTACTTTTTACTTGAATACATACAAAGTATTTGAACAAGTATGGCTTCAACACATTCCCTTGGAAAACTGATTTGGTTTCCATTTTTGCTTTTTCGTATTTTTACAAAGGTTAAGAAAAATCCTACAACTGCTCCAAGTCTATATTCTGAGTGATCTTGAGATCTTCTGGCCTGAGGTTGCTGTTGCCTTTTCAGAATGTTTAGCTTGAAAAGAAAGATGAGACAGATGACATCTCTCCTATTCCTCATGATCTTGGAATGTTTCATGCAACATTCAGCTGTATTTGATAACTTCTATAATCTGCACTCATTAGCAGCACTTAGCTTGACACAACAGGTCTCATTATGGATGGTGCGCTCTCTGTCATTATACTTTAGGCAGCATCATGTTCAATTTGCCTGGCACCTTGCAAGGTCTTGACCATGAAGCTACTAAGGAATGAACTGGACTGCTATGTGACCATGTGTGCAAGACATGAGCAAACTGAATTAATTTCTGGCAGAGGAAGTTAGCAGGCAAAGGTCCCATCCTTAGGACACCAGAAAATGACTTGATTCCCCTGTGGAAATACACTAATGGCATATTTAGCAAAGCTTAGTTCTGAAGGTGAAGCCCATTCTTGTTGTTTAGGGAAAGAGAAATCCAGTTTTCCCAGAAACTGTGTGCTTGACTGATCAGATTAAGGGATCTAGTCTTCTACAGCATGGGCAGGAATGTACACAAATCACAGCAGGACCCCAAAAAATCAGCGATACTTCATATCCTCAGACATATTGCACCATGTACTCCCAGCTGCTACAATAATTAGCTTATGAATGTATCAGCTGGTTCTGCAATTTTTATAAATTATAACTAACCTACAGAACAGAAAGATTTTCATAAGCCTAATATTGGCAAGAAATTGCTTAAACCCTCTTAACTCTAAACTGTTATTGTGCTAAATGCCCTCTTCAAGCTTCCAATTTTATACCATTGTAGCACTCCCTCCCTAAATATTTATTTGGCATCAACAATAGCAATTCATTTATGTCAATTTCTTTCACAAAAAGCTATTATCTATCTTCTTTTTCACAAGCTATTAGGATATTTTTCTTCAACAAATCTATTTTCACTTAAGCTCTCAACTTATTTATTCAAGTAGTTTATCAACCACCCATTCAGGATCATATATATTTATCAACCAAAAAGGTTTCAAGTGCCATGAGAGGCTATAATTGAAAACATTATATAACGGAATCACTAACCAAGCACACAATTCTGTATCAAGAAATTACTATCAAGAGGGAAGTTTAATGTGCACTGCAGTGTTTTTTTATTATTATTGAAATAATTTTACTGTGCTATCTGGGAAAGTTTTTCAGTATGTTGTAAAAAAAAGTGTAAATGTCAAATAAAACAGTGACAGATGATGACAGTATTCTCTATTGAATAGCACCATTGCTTCGTGCATGTTCGATGAGAACTCATGAATTATTAATAAATAAACTCCTTTTTATGTTTAAAAAAACCTCAAGTAGTTGTGTGATTTATTCAGAGAGGTTATAGCAAAGGGAAGCTGCAAATTCTAAAACTGACTTCTGTGTTTAAAAATGCTGATACAAAATTTCACATAGATAAAAGTATTGAGATAAGACTGATAGTAAGGACTACCTGGCTAATATCCATCCCCACCCAGCTCATATTTTTTTTTAATTGGGAATAAAAGCAGATTTAAAACAAGCTAGAAAGTGAAAAAGGTGGCTGAAAGAATTTTAAAAAGTTCTTTAAAACCCAGTGCTAGTTCACTGTACCAGAATTTTTCAACAGTAAATACAGGGAAGGAGTTATCCAAATGATGGTGAACCATGGAGTTCACCATGGGCACACATGCCAGAGGTGGCACACAGAGTCCTCTCTGTGGGCACGCAAGTCATCGCCTCAGCTCGGCTCTGCCGTGCATGTGTGCGTGCACCTCCTGCCGGCCAGCTAGTCTTTGGGTCTCTGCCATGCATGCATGGGGTGGGGTGCTTGTGGGAGGGGGGCTCATGCACAGGGATAGGCTGCATGCATGGGGATGGATGCACATGTGTGGGGGGCGGGGAGCATGCATAGGGGATGCGCATGTATTGCATTTTGGGGATGCGCACATGCACGCGCTTTGGGCACTTGGTGCCGAAAAGATTAGCCATCACTGGGTTATCCCATCCCTTTGCTAATATAAATTAAACTACTCTTGTCCAGTTTCAAACCCAGATTTTTAATTTTAAAATGATGCAGGAAATTAACGATCAGAAATCTCTCTTTTATAATGAAAGTAAGAGAGAATGCAGTGCAAGCATTCTCTTCCACAAATCCCTGGATACTATATCTTCAAGAATCCACCAGTATGTTTAAGATAAAATTGGAATCCTTTCTAAAATATAATACCAAGATTGAAGGTGTTCTAGGACACTTGTTTTTTGTTGCTCCTCACTTTAACCATTTCCCAATGTTCGGAAAGCCTACCATGTGATTAAAAACAGCCAGAAGCCCAACTGTATGTAGAAATTAGTCTCACTGTGCTTAATAGAATTTCCTCATACACAATTGTGTCTACAATGGCATGTTGATTCAAATCAGCAGCAATACAAAAGATACTGCCATGGATGGGAAAAGTAGAATGTATCTTCTAAATCAAAAATTTAAAACTGAAATCTAAAAATCATTTTTAAAATTTTCAAGTCTTCTTTCTGATTAGTTTTGGTCTCTTTTTAATATATATTATTGTTAATAAGTTACATGCTGAAGCTCTATTTTAAATCAGTATTGCTTCATATATCCTGGTTGTGTTCTGGCCAGTAGTTGCAACAATAAACTGATTAAGATAGGATGGACAATTCATAGGAAGAAAATGCTGTCCATACAATTAGAAAATATGTTATGTTGGGTGTAGTAGTCCTAATATCTACCAAATTCAATCAGTTTTAATCTAATGTACTGTATATACTGCCTTAGAGTACTGAGTTAATAATGCTGATACCAGATTATCTATTAAAATAAAATTAAACAAATGGCAAAATCTGTTTCTGTAACATATGGAAACATTTCAATTTAAGAAGTACAGAAAATACAGAAATAAAAGTCATGTTGCCTGTACAGTTACGAGATTGCAAAAAACTCAGCTTGTAATTTTTTTGTGCAGAATTTTGTCAATATTCACACAGACTCTCACTATTTCTTATATTTAAAAACTTAGGCAATTAAGCTTTCCTGTCATTTTTTTATAAGAACTGTGACTCCTAATCAAATGTATCTAACAGTAAAATGTAGCATTCATATGTTAATCTTCCAATTTTCCTACTTAGTACTCAAAACATGGTGGCTTGGGAACCCCCTAGAGGTAAAGGAAGGCAGATGAGAAAAGAAATGAACATTACTTATCATATTGTTAACTATAAATTTTGTAATATTCAGCAGTAGTCATGAAAAACTGAAATCAAAATATTTAAGTTGTCACTGAAAGAGCTCATATGTTTAGAAGCTTCGTAATATGCCCCGTGTGAAGAGAATTTTATCACAAAAAAATAATAGATATTTTTGTTAAACCCAAGCACTGAAATATAGCCTTATTCATTCTGGTGCAAATAAGGTCCATCTGAACACTCATTTTCTAAGTATTAGAAATTATATGGTACTCCATATATAATTTGTATGTTCACACAGATTTATAGAATCCAAAGACAAGTCAAAGGATATGTATACACAGTCTTTATGTAATTTACAGTTCCATTATAAATTTATGGAAGATTTCCTATTGTACAGTAATTGTGACAACTTCATGGTGCAAAATAGACCTATGTTTTCTGCTTCTTTTGTTGGTTCTTCTTGTGTGAATCATCAGCTGTTTTTCCTTAATCTTTTTTGCCTGTGAACTATACCATGCCTTACTCAGGGAAAAACCAATATATTTGGTTGTACAACTTGAGAAACAAAATATATTGCAGAGATAGGGAACATATTTTAGAACGGGTGCATATTTTTAATTTCTGAGAACAAACTGTGACCTCATACATAAAAGTGCTGTTAAGGGCAGCTCTCTGACATTAAGGTGTGGCTAGTCATAAATACTCATTTGCCAAATAGGAGATTGTTCTCTGTCACTCTTTCCAATTCCTTAGCATACTTCCATCACTGCAGTTTAACTTGGTCTCTTTTTTTTGAAAGGGAGGGATGCACACAACTTCACGCACTGCATTAGCCAACTACCATTTTTATATTCTAAGAATGCACTACTCTATCCAAGAGAACAGGTGGCATACAAAAGGTTGGAAGTAAATAAATAGTGTTGAGATGCCAAATGATGTTACAAGTTGGTAACTTATTTTAAGGATCTTTGTTTCTGTGAACATTAAGCAGGGGAGTTTTTATGTTTGAAAAAACCTCAAGAAGTTATATGATTTATTCAGGGAGGTTATAGCAAAGGGAAACTTAAAACTCTAAAACTGACTTCTATGTTTAAAATGCTGACACTAAATTTTGCATAGATGAAAGTTTTGAGATAAGACTATCTAGCTAATATCTAATATCTGACTAAGGACTACCTGGCTAATATCCACAGTAGATTTAAAACAAACTAGAAAATAAAAAAGGTGGCTGAAAGAAAAAAAAAAGTTCTTTAAAACCTAGTGCTAGTTCACTGAACCATAATTTTTCAATAGTAAATAAAGGGAAAGGGTTACCCCATTCCTTTGCTAATGCAAGTCAAACTACTCCTGTCCAGGTTCAGTCCCAGGTTTTTAAATTTAAAATGGTTAGGAAATTGGCAGGAAATTGGCAATCAGAAATCTCTCTTTTATAATGAAAATAAGAAAGAATGCAGTGCAGGCATTCTCTTTCACATATTACTGGAAAATATCTCTTCAAGAATCTACCAGTATGTTTAAGATACAATTGGAATGCTTTCTAAAAATATAATGCCAAGAGTGAAGGTGTTATGGGGCACTTGTTTTAGTCTGGTACATCACTAAAAATTCAAAAGTTGTCTGTCTCACATGCAGATATTGTTCCATAAAGCTTTTGATCGACGCAAAGCTTTTGCCACATAAAACAATTTTTCATTAAAAGGAGTAATAGCAGAACAGATATCTCCAATATCTGTTATATACCAATACTAGTAGAATCACAAACTACAACTTCCTTGAGAATACCAATATATTTATACATTCATAATGTAAATTACCATTTTTTGAGAATAACAAATTAATGCAAAACAGAAGAAATTTAAACTTGGTATTGGAAGCACACAGAGACTGGAATTCTCTAGGTTTTACTTTTGTAATTTCCAAGATACTAAGAAGCTGAAAGTGGTTTGTTTTAAACAGAAAGTAATAATTTATTATAATAAATTATACTATAATATTTATTATAGTAATAAATAAATTATATTATAATAAATTATACCATAATGATGTACTGCTGATCACTTATCACCATTGTATGGAAATATTTATCTTATTTATCTTTAAATACTTATCTTGAGTATTTAAATTTGATGTTTATAATTTTTGAAGGATCTGAATGTTTCTGCATTGACAGGAACATTCCAGCAAATATGTGAGAAGGCAAATTCGGAGATTTTAGTGAGAATGATTCAAAATAACTCTACTCAAAATATATGTTAAAGGATATTTCCTCACCCACATCTTCAGTGCAGAAAAATGTCAGCATCTGTGAGAAAAATTATAATGTGTGATAGATGTCTTATGAGACTGGGAATCTGCTATTAGTCAAATTAGCCACAGAAAATTATTTTCTAATTGTACTCAAAGCAAAGGCTTCTAAAAGAAATGTTCAGTTTGGAAATCTATAGCAGCATGAAATTAGCCAGGTAGTAGTATGAACAGGTAACTTACTCACAGAGCTCTCCTTTTAACAAATCCAATGCATCACCATTAAAATAAAGCTCCAGCTGATTTAAAAAAAAAACTAGTGAAGAAAAAGGAATGGATAAAAGAGTGGCTTTTGAATTGCAGTGTGCTGAACTTTAATATTGGTGGAAATTTACTTGTTAGTTTTTTTGCTAAACTCCTCCTTCAAGTCTTTACTTGAACCATTTATTCTAATTAAAGATTTCTTTTACAAGAATTATCATATGATCATAGTAAAACTTAATAAATGCACAAAACTTAGCAAAAAGTGCAATGAAAGAAAAAGTATAATGTGTGCTTCCTTACGAACATTTTGTGCCTTTTTTCTTAAAATGGGGAAATGCGGAGAGAAGAGAGACCAAAAATAAAGCTAAAAGTACACAAACATTTTAAATAATTTTGTTTATAATATTGATAATGACATATATTACTGTTTAAATCAACAATTTTATCAATACACAAACTTCTAATATATTTAAGCCATAGTTTCTACTTTCCATAATATATATATCTTCATTTAAAAGGGCAGGGAACTAACTCTATAATTCTTCATGATATGCTCCAAAATAAACACCAATTTGAATCTGCACGCCTATTTGTAGCAATGCCCTTGGATCCATAAGGACTTCAAAGATGGTAAAGAAAATCCTAGGATCTAGTTCACCTTCTTATAGATGCTTTATAAATAGATGCTTTACAAAGTCAATGCCCTCAATGCAACTATTTTCAGAATAGTCAACTAACCTATGGCAGCTATTCAATAAATATGCCTATTTATTATTAAATTCCAAGTGAGATCCCAAGTAAAAATGGTAGCCTATCTATGTACAGACTAGGACAATGTGGCTCAGCATTAGTGAGTCATATGTTTGGTGCTGAGAAGAAGCTTAAATGCACTGGCTCTCTTTACATCTTTTCTGATGGTCTTTATTTTTCAAAGATATTATTCAGAATCCCTGGCTCAAAGTTGTTATTAGAAATGTTGATCATGTGGGAGAACTGAATGGAGTGTGTCTCTGTGTATTATTTTTATGAGTATATCATTGTACAAAATCTTTCAATTTGCCAGATCAGAATTTTCTCCTAAAGAATTACCTTTTCCCTGATAAATGAATCACACAAATCAGTTAAGGCAGACTCAATTGTTTTCCAGAAGCAAGCAGTTTCTAGAATTTTTGCTATTCCACACAACTTGAAACCTCCCTTATTTTTTTTAAATTGTTCAGAATAATGTTTTATTTATTCTAGTTATCCTCATTTCAGCTCTGGAACTATAAACCCTTTGTGATTGTTGTAATTAATTACTCCTGAATATGCCTGTTAGGGTATAACATTTTGCCTATTGCCCCTAATCTACAAATTGACAATCCTGACATCACCCTTCTGAAACAGTTATTTAATATCTCAAATTTAACCATTTATAGTTTTTAATATAATTTGAAACAAACACTCAGGGCCCCTTTTAATGTTTTGCTTCCTATCTCTAATGTCATTGCCAGAGAATATTATTTAGAATGAGTCTTTTCTTGGCTGGTTTTGGATGATGGTAATCTGGATTACATTTGAATTTGGATCTAAACACTTGGATTCTAAAGAAAGGTTTTATGCAAAATATGAGATTAAATTGGCACTAACAGTTTTCTAAAGAAGAAATTTTTTTTAAATCACCAAATAAAGCTGTCTTTTTTATACATTTTGTAGAAAGATTGCTTTCATGAACAGCGGCCTGTAAAAATGAGAGTTCAAGCAGTCACAAGTGCTTTTCATGTAATGAATACCTGTGCTTTCTTACTGTTCTGAATAAATTACTCAAGATACCAGTCTGAAGAGTACAGATAATCACTTGATATTGGTAATATCACTCTCTGAATTTCTCCAGAGGCCTAGAGTCATATATGATCTAGCAGGAGTATTATTTGAAGAGTTGGATCTCAATAATAATTTAATTACAATGCTTGTGGTAGCAAGATATTTTTAAACAGGTCTAAGTGGTAGTTACTAATTTTCCAGAGATTCATACAAAGTAGATCTGTTTGAGATGTTTTTAGGCTTTAAACTCTAAATAAGTAAATGGATCTTGACACCTAGCCTATATACATTAAAAGCATCAACAGTTCTCAAATTTTGCCCTAGTTTTCCCACAACTCAATATTATAAAATAATGATACCATGGCAACCAAGAATAGTTTGAAAACATATTCATAAATGAGCTTGATATGCAAACAGAAACTCCAAGCTCATAATATTAGGTTTTGATGTGGTTATCGGAGCTGAATACATTTCCTATTCCTAACATAAACCAAATGTTTCAGTTACTGCTATATATCAAAAGAGTTAAACGTATAAGAAAATTAGGGTTACTAGAGAGAACTGTGAAATGAAAAGCACATACTCAGATATATGCAGGGCACAACCACCGCAAATTTTATTTTCACACATTTGATCAATCTTGCTGCTCATTTTTAAAATTATCTCTATTGATTCTACATGCCGCCAAACTGTTTTTTTTTTTTTTTCAGATCAAGAACAATTAAAATATTCTAGTAAAAGAGAATAACTCATGGTGATTCCTCTAGAATTTCAGTTTTCAAACTGGCACAGTTGAAGTTATTGAGATACGCAAATTATTTTCAGTGACTTAGAACATTTCTATTTCAGGACTTTCTGCATAAAATGACAGCAAGATTCCAGGCATTTTCCAGTCAAACTTCAAAAAAGAGCCTGATAATTCAGTTTGTACTAAATAATCTTTATTAAAAACTATCTAGTTTTAAGTGTATGTATGCGTTTGTGTATGAAAATAATTGCAAAAAGAAAAGGCCGAAAGGCACGTTTGCAAAAATCAGTTGTGCAGTTTTTATTTTACTGCACTTTTATCACATATGTCATATATTACACAGTGGAAAACCGTTAAATGCACAGTAGTTGTGCCAAGTGGCATTATGCTTTTAACAGCTTTATTCGTTTAACAGTTCCAGTTCTCATTATATTTTGCCATGTGGTACGTGAGATTTTTATTCTTTTAACAATATATAAAAGGGGTCCATTGCATTTTCTTTTTATGTATTTCATATTGCACTCCTGTTTTTTTTTTCTTCTCTTTGAATATTAAGCCTTGGGCAAAACTAAAAGGAAGGTTGTATCATAAAACATGAAGTGTTAAAAAAGGACATAAGAAAGGTTCCGATCCACTTTATAATCAAACCAATATTATTAATGAACAGGTTCACAATATTTCTTTTAAGATTAGTATGTGACTACTTTCACTTTCTATGTTTTATTATTGTTCCATTTCATCTTTTTACTGAAAGGAAAAAACACCCAAAACCAAGAAATAGTGATCATATCACTTTAAGGACTCTATCAGACATACAAAAGCACCATCATTCAGAAATCCTTGTTTTATAGTTTTGGATTTATTTATTTATTTTTAGTGTTTTTTTTTAAAAAAAGATCGTGTCATTTAGCTATTCAGTCTTCTTAAATCCATAAAAAGAAATTATTCTGGAACAAAAGCACACATAAGAAAAGAATGTATAGGTATATTTTTATCTGTACTTCTGATGTGTCAACCTCAACATTATTCCTTCTCTTAAAAAAAGAATCCCCTACTCACCTGACTTTTGTTGGCAGCTACTTTGGCGAACAGAGCCTGAGACACCTTGGCCCTTTTCATCTCCTGTTGGATCTCGTCATAAATGGCAGCTGTGATGTTGATGTTGGCTCCGTCCACCTTAATGGGGAGGTCTGTTGTCGGTGTTGAGGTTTTGGCCTATCAAGAGACCATGAAAATAATAATTAAAATAGTGCTGCTTTCAGCCCAGCCATCTGTGCAGAAATTATCAAAGGATTTCAGTCAGCTGATGCCAAACTGCATTAGCTACAGAGGGACAATTCCTGTCCATTATTCTAATCAGGTTAATTGTGATTGGAAATAATTGCAGAGCATTCCTATAGGACATACAAAGCATGTATACTCACTCTCACTCTTTTTTTCTACAAACATGCACACAGTATTCTTCAATTGCTCTGACTTTCAACACACACAAAAATATATACTAGGAAATTAAAAGGTTATGTATCAGATGAGGTAATGTTTAAACAATTATTTTATTCAGCTAGTCCTCAAATACAATATATTATCTATATGAATATTTGAATTTTTGCTCCTTCTCCTTTCCCACCCCCCAAATCATATGTTAGAGGAAGAGCCAATTCTTCCAGAAAAAATGAGTAAATGCATAGAGGTCTCTAAATAATAAATTATTACTCAATTTAAAGTACTCCCACAAGTCTCCTTCATTCTTTATTAAAATTGTATGTATATCATTTGAGTATGTATGGTTTCCCATCCTTATGCTGGCCAAACAGTCACCTAATTTCACCTAGGAAATCAGTGGGTATGAAAAAAAATTAATTATGCCTGCCAGTGTGCTTGATATTCTGCCATTTACTTCATAAACCCACAATGCAGCTGGGTACATTCCATTACATTCCTTTTAAATAAATGATTTCCTGTCAAATTCTATGACAATTGAAGGACACTAATGATAGAATATTTCCTTCACAGATAAATCGACGATAAGAACTGAGATAGGATTTTTCTGCACAAAAATCTAGAAATCTACTGCACATTACAATGTAATTTCACAAATTAAAGTCAAATCAATTATTGCAAGAATTAATAAATCTTCCTAAACAATCATTTCAATCAAGAACATTTTACAAAAACATGCAGACCTTAAGTAATGACCAAGGACTCTACTCAAACTAGACTAGTAGACTTCCAAAATCCCTTCCAACTCTGATATTGTATTGAGCAAAGTTTTAGGACATTGAAATACACATTAAAGCAAAAAGTTAGAAAAGGGTAAAAAAGACTGAAAGAAGTAACAGCATTTCCCCCATGTTGATTCATTAGAATAGCATCCAGAGTAAGCATTTATATTGGCTGAAAGTTTAATGGGGCTAAATACTTTATCATCTTTAACAAAAAAAGAGATGTCTCAACAAAGTATTATTGACAAGGTATTATTAAAAAAGAAATGTGGGGTTTATGGCCCATTTGCCTTGTTTTTGACAAACCCAGATTTAAAGCTTGCTGTAACATAAATGTCTTAAGAATATATATAGTATATTAAATATATATATAAGATTAGAACCATTTTGGAATATGTTTACCTGTGTTTTGTGGTCAATGTGGAGAAGCTCTGAATTATTCCACCATGATTTGTGGCCCAAAGAAGCAGAATCTTCTTTATTGTGGCACTAAAATTACAAAACTACAGGGAGGATTGCCTGGTTCGAGATTTTGTTATCTAGATTTTGTTATCTTATATCTTGTTATCATGAAATATAAAAAATATTTTAGCCAAATTTGTGATTATAAATTTTATTATTAAAAGGGCTTGAAAATTTACTTTTTCCTACTGTGTTAACAAGATTGTTTAAAATTGCTGCTTTGTATTTTTATAACTATTATTTTATTTAAATGAAGTTTTATTTTTTCAAATAGACAAAATGGAGCAAACATTAAAGAATGGAGTATATAAATATTCTTTGCTAAAATCAGCCTGAAATAATCTGGGCTTTTTTTCCTAATATCCCTTGACCTTTACCAGAGAACAAATTAAGCAACAGAAGCCCATATTTAAATATTGCCATATTTATCACAAAATGTTTGGACTCTTTTTTTTCTGATCAGTTTGGCATTGATTATCTATTACCAAATACACATTCCAAAACAGAACTTGATCAGCTTGAAAACTACACAAGGTAAATTACAATTTTTAAAAAGCAACATAATAGGGAGGAGAAAATGAACATTTACTATATTTCTTGATACCCTGAGATTATGTACTATACTGCAAAATTGTATCACAGATTGGTATCTATGGAAACAGTATTTTTTATATAGGATTAATGTTGGCATCAGGCGGAAAATTGTCTTTCATTTCAAATATGTTCTCTCTTGTTTGCCTATCTTGGTTATTTCTTAAGCATTCTTCTAGCATTCAATTATTCTCAGTACTATGATTTAGGCAAAAAAAAATCATATTCACATTGTAAAATCAGTTAACATATAGGAATTTTTCCCTGTTTCAGCAGCAAAAGGTAGCTTGTATGATTGCTGATTTTGTTGTTTCTAAAAGAAATCTATTCAGTTCTCTAGGTAATTTACTCACTTCTCTAATTTGGATGTAAGTATTCAAATGAACTGGCATAAATGTTACAGTTATCTTCTAACCAGGGTGACCAAATGAGTTTTCATTTAAAGGCAACTTATGTTTTCCATAGGGAGGCCAACCAAATATCAAATATTACAGGGCTCCCAGAGTTATTGTTAGCTGCCTAGAGGCGCTTATAAATTCTTTCAATCAATCAACGTTTGTTATCTTTCCAACAAAAAGACTTTTAACTTTTAAGTTATATTTTACCTTTGCTGTTAATTTTGTCCCTCTTCTATTTTTAGCAATGTTATACTTTTTTCTGTTAAATATTGCAATTGTTAGCTATATCCTGCTGCACAAATTATTAATCTAAGGCTCAGGCATAAAAAGAGGAGAAAAATCATAATCATCATAAGCTAAGAGCAAAGCCTTGTGATTATAATCAAATGTTCTTAAAGACAGAAAAGAAACAACACTGATACCTGGAGAGTAAGTGCACAACAGCAAAACAGACATAAATGCCAATTTTCACATATTGCATATATTCACTTCAACCAAAGGAGTTAGATGTGTATACCCAGCCTTGCCCATTTTGTTAACCTCCCAGATTTTAAGTAAACATACAGTAATCTCTAGAAACATCACAAAAAATTAGTATAAGAATATTATCAGTAAAATGAGTTTTTCCTGAACTCATTTTTTCCTACTGAATTTATAATTCAATTTTTTGTCCGACTCCTACCTCTTCTCCACTTTAAAATGAATAGAAAACTATGTTTTAGATAAAATGTATCTCAATACATAATATGCTTAATAAGTTTGTGCATTGTTTAGGTGCAAAGTACTTGAAAAAACATTTAAAATGCATACAAAATGTTTATATTTAGAGAAATATATAGAAATATTGTACATATTTTAATTTTTTTAATTTTAATCTTTTTACAATATTATACATAAATTAAATGGTAGTGCAACTATACAACAATATAAAATACAATATACTGTACTTTGAAAAAGGAGTTTATTTTTTTAAATTATACAGAATGGGAAAAACAACAAAAACAAAAAGAAAATTATATTATAATATTATATAAAATTATACTATGCCAAATAAGGGGAGATAAAGAAAAAGAAAAAAAGGAAAATCTTTAGAAAGCAACCCTTTCAAACAAATGAACTAAACAAAACTAGAAACTTTTTTAAAGTGCATACGTAAATTAGGTATAATCATACACACATACAGTGTTTGAAGGAGATAATAGAAGAATGGCATGGCATGGCACGACATGGAACAGATTAAAATAGAATAAAATAGATCCAGCTGTAAAAATCATTTAGCTTTTTCCAACTTCAGCATTATGATCCAATTTTTTAAAAATTATTTTTTTTTAATTTGCTAAAGAGTCAAATGTTATAGGTTTACTAATCCCTAAATTGATCCTCTGTCCTTCAAGCATTTATTT
Source organism: Laticauda colubrina (assembly GCA_015471245.1). Classification (NCBI taxonomy): domain Eukaryota; kingdom Metazoa; phylum Chordata; class Lepidosauria; order Squamata; family Elapidae; genus Laticauda; species Laticauda colubrina. The sequence goes on from BLBF01000011.1 coordinate 37,934,707, forward strand.
ATGTTCTGTTAGCCATTTCATACCAGCTAAGTGCTCCCTTTCTTTTCTAATATATTACTGTGTCTAAAGTTTGATTCAGGCATTAATTTTCAGTGGTTCCTTTCTCCAACAACAATTGTGGGAGGAAACACAACAGTAACCATCCTATCATGCTCTCTGCTAGTAGGGATTCTGGTTCATACTTTTGGCAACAACTATTCGCAGTTTAATTTAACCACACTCAACAGGCACATGTGCCTTGCTGGACAGGTTCACTTAAACTTTCATGACTCAAAACCATTCGGAAGGTTAAGGATCAGCATTTACATTTTTTATTGTATCCCAAAACCAACTATAGACCTCTAAAATATCTTTAATGAAATCCTTTGAACACATCCAAGTACTCCTTTTGAAAAGTTTTATTCTATTAGTTAGTTGCAATCAACCTAACAACCTCTTAATTTTATTTCAGCATTTCTGGATGCACTCTGGAGGACAATTTGCTAACCAGAAGATGAGGTACTGAAGCAACTGAAAACAACCGTAGGATAAAATTAAAGGTACAACCACTAATCAAAATTATGAAAAAGTTCAGGCACACATTAAGAATGAAGTGAACAATTGGTCCTGAAAGAAAATAACATGCCTAGCTCTGACCAGGGGTGCATCATTGATTTGAAGAGATTCAGATCACAGCCAAGATATATAATCTCCTCTGTAGATATTTGAATTCTTTCATGTATTTAATTGAATGTTCATTCTTTATATTTGCAGCATTAATTTAAAAAATAATATATCAACTTCATCCCAGAAGTGTTACTAAAAGACCACATAGTTTAAAATCCTAAAAATTTAATATTTCTTTCTTTTCTAATTAATATTAGTTTGGGAAAAACCTAACCAGCCATCTTGTATGATGCCTGGCTTTAGGTTTTCTGTATGAGGGAAGAACACTGAAAGCAATTACAATAGGGTTGAACCTTACCTGGGGGGTTCTGGAGGAACTTGGACTGCTGGCAGCTGAAGACACCATGCTCACATTGGGGTTCATACTCCTCTCTCTCTCATCCTGATATATACGATCTCGCTCTGTCTCAGGTAGGTTGAGGAAATTCTGCATTGCCCTCAGATTTACCAGGAGGGATTGGGAAGCTGTTCTAGGGTCTTCTTCTTTACGCAGTATCTCTGATAGCAATCCCTGGTTCAAAAAATTAAAAAAAAGTCCAAGTCTTTTAAAAAAAATGTGTTAGTTATAATTGGCCAGGCTGCAGTGTTGAGACCTTTCATCAGATGTCAAAGCACATGGAATGTTTTCCAGAAACAAACCTTGTTTTCTAGGGACCATGGCTGATTTAAGAGCAATTATATTTTAAATTCTACCTTTTACTTCAGAACAATCCAAATACAAATCTGCCAAAGAGGCAAGTGAGTAGTAAGACACCATTATAAAACTACAATTATAGCCAGGTGCCTAAAAACTATTAGAGCTCTCACTTTTTCTGCTTGAGGTTGCAAACACTTGGCAGTTCTGTTCAACTTCAGGAATCTGCCAAGTTTGGTAAATTTAGTTCAGACATTTAAACAGCTCAGGAGACTTATGAAGAAAAATGTTTGGCAAGGTTTGGATTCTATAGTTCATTCACTGCAAACTGTCAATTCTTTCTAATGGGGAAAATGCTGCAAATATGAGAAATCTTTAAGATAATTCATCTTTAAAATTAATTAATTTGGAAATTGCTGTCTCATTTAAAAGTTGGGAGATGGCAATGGTCAGATTCATCAAATATATCTAGATTGTTTGAGTCTTTTACATGAAAGAAGTCAGCAGTTCAGTTGTACTATAGCCTGTATAAAGTCTTAGACACCAAGCAGGGGTGGGATTTTACCGGTTCTCACCTATTTGCTAGAACCTGTTGTTAACTTTCTAAGCAGTTTGGAGAACCGGTTGTTAGAAGAAATCTTCTTTTGTTTTTTTTCCACTTTACAGGACTAATCCTGTAAGGAAGGCAGGAAGGAAACATTCTGGTGTTATTTCTAGCCTTTATTGCCCTGCTTACAGAAACTGCCTCTCTGGTAACCCTTATTACATTGTTGGCAGTACCCTAGACTTCCTGTCACCTGAGCTCCATTTTTTTTTTTCTTTGCTGGTATTTTGCTGGGGCTTGAATTTCTTAAAAGGAAGGGTTGTTTTAAGCTTTTTACTCTGCTGTTGGGAGGAAATACTCCCCTAGAAAAACTTCCAGCCAGGATGCAATGATCAGCACTTTGAAGAAATAATTGAATAACAAAGCAGAGCTGCTGGAAAGAAGCTTTTAATGACAAGGAACCAAAATGAGTGACATTCAGCAAGGATTACTGACTTGCTAGAAAGATTGACATTCAAAATCCTTTCTGAGTTTTGGTCCAAAACTGGTTTTTGATGAAGTTTAATTCTGTGTTTGGTGACGTTTAATCCTGTGTTTATTGATGGGATAATTTTCCCTATTCAGCTTTGTTTGGAAGGAAAAGGGTTAATCTCTGTTCCTGAAAATAAACTGGGTTGAGAAATCTGGCTAGTTCCTGTGTCTATTTGGTCTGGTAATTGGTTTAACAAGTAACAGCTACTGTTGTGATTGAATTATTTTATTGTGTTTGTATTTTTTCCTGCCCCATGTTTTTTTTTTAATCTGGGGAGGGGGTCTTCTTTCACTGCTTTAGTGGTTCCTGGTACTGTTCTTTTGGGGTGTACTTCTAAGAGGCAGGATGCAAGCTTGGCACTGATTTTTTACTGCCTTTCTGTAGGGCATGTGATCTTTCCTTAAATCTGGATGATTTCCTTAGAATATCTTGTGAGTTGAGTGAGACTAGCTGGTGTCTTTAAGTGGTGCAAATGGATCTTAGGATTGCTTATCCTGGGTGTGATCTTTCTGGAGAGCTTAAATGACCTCTCTGCTAAAGAGTTTCACTTTATGAGCAAGAGTTGGTTGCTGATAGTTATCATTGCATTTTACTTATTTTAATTCTTCAAGGTGCTCTGGCACCCTGCCTGATTTGTAACTCTGGCTTGAAGGTATTTTTAATCCAATGATTGGTATTTAGGGCAGCTTTTTGCAAGCATTTTGTATAGGTAACCATTGACTTATAACAGTTCATTTACTGACCATTCAAAGTTACAACTGAAAAAAGTTACTTATGACCGTTTTCACTTATGACCGTTGCAGCATTCCCACAGTCACGAGAGGCCAGGCGAGGAGTAGTGCCCATCGACGTGAGTGATGTCGAGTTGGCCATGCTCACCCAGTCACATGACCACCCAGCCATTCCTACTCAGCTGGTCATTAGGGCAGAGAACCAGTTGTTAAATTATTTGAATCCCACCACTGATACCAAATAAAGTCATAGAATATAAAAAAGTTATGGAGCACAATGACATAAATATTACTGATTACTCTGACATTAAAACTTTAGACTTTGATCAACAGAATCTCAAATCATTTACTGTACTTTCATATTCCTTTGTTCTAGAGAATTCCAACTAAATTTTCCTCCTTATAACAGAGTCATATAACTCCTATTTGTGCTGCAAATAAATGGTACAACTGTTGCCTAAATGTTACAGTACTTTGTCCATGCTCCTCCTCCTTCCTTTTACCTGCACTCTGCATAAAACTTCATCATATTGCCTACTCCTCTGAAATACCATTCTCAGAAGTGAAAATCATTTGCTGCATTGTTTCTAGGCAAGGAAGTTTAAGAGAGTTTATAGTGAATTAATGTGCCCCAAGCTTTTCAATATATAAAATTTCCCTAGGTCAAGATATATGGGGGAAATGTTCACAATTATTTAATATGAGAAATTCATACAAACATGAAAAAGTCTTTGAAGAAGCAGACTAGAATCACAAAGAGAAGACTACTAAAAAAATGTTGGACCAATCACTCTCTCTCAGCCTAATCAACTTTTCACAGTTGTGGTTGAGAAGAAAAATAGGAGGGAACAGTATGCATGCTTGATCTTCTGTATAAAAGAATGGGTATAATTCTTAACAAATATGTTAAGATATATAGCAAATCAATGCAAAATATGAAACAATTATTCCAGGCACAAATGCTTATTATATGTTAAAAATATTTCTTCACATTAGTTACATGCTTCTGCTTTTTTATTCATGAATAAAATGTACTTGACTATTTATTAATCTTAATCTGTTTCATGGCCATTTTTAGATGCATTAAAAAAGGCAATATTTTAAAATACAAACAACCATAAGTATAGTAGACATATTATCTTGGAAAAAAGAACAGGCAAATCTGAGAGGTTCTTAAGGATATGCCTTCAACAAGCATGGAAATCTTCTGGTAATAGGAAGCCTCTACATTGGTTGTCTTATGTGTAACAGCTACCCTCTTGTGGTTTTGTTTTATGTATTCTTATTGTTTTTAATGAGTTTGTAAAATGTTTTTAATTCCTCATTTACATGGATTGAGAGCACCCTGGAGTCACTTCATGTGAGAAAGGTCACTATATGAATTTGACAAAAATAAACATATAAAATTGTTTATAACTCTGCTTTACAAATGAAAATGTAAGTCCAAGACCAATAAAATGAATAATTAAATTTAATAATAGCCTTCTGAAACAAAGGACTGTCCTTTATATTAAAGGAGATATGGGTATTGTAAGTATAAGGTACAAAAATGCAGTGACTTGACAATATCCCTCTTTTGTAGTTTGATTTTTTTTAAGTAAAAAATAATAGTCAATTAATTGACCACTACCTTAGACTTTTTATTTTGACTGGAATTAGCACACTTCCTACTATGGAGGCCATAGGCAAATATTTTAATCTCCTGAAAAACTATTGTTATGTATTGCTGCTTAGAGGTAACGTCAGTTATCTGTGTCTTTGTAACACTGCCCATGGTCTCACCTAAGGCATCTGGCATCCATAAATCTGAAAGTTTACTTTACAATCTTCCTTCTGCAAGACTTAACTTGGACAACCACTACAAAGATTGCCAAGGTTCCTTATAATAGTTACAGCCTGAAAAAGTTGGATGATATTCTTTTCTTGTTACTGTTTCAGAAAACTGTTTTCTTTTTATGTTTTATGTATGGTTCAATTCTATAGTTGTATTTTTGAAAGAGGGTTCATCCTAAAGTTTTCGCGTTAAGTGCAGGGTTCACTTTTTTTTCAAATCAACTAAATGTTGATCCACTGGTTATGAGAAGAATTGACTCACCAGTATGTCATTTGAACCTGATTACGTGGGCTGAGATAGTGACTAACCCAAGCTTGCCCAATTGGCTTTTATGCCTAAGGGGAGACTAGAACTCACAGTCTCCTGGTTTCTAGCCTGATACCTTAATTACCAGTAACCTTAACCACTACTTTTAACTGTGCTTTTTCGGTCTGAAACCATAAATACATCTACACCTGTTAACCTTTTCTCTTTTATTTTTGCCTATTTAATGCAATTGTATATATTTTAGCTTTATTTGATAATATTTATTGAGCTTGGGATGAACTTTTAAACTCAAAGGAAAGCTTTTTAAACAGTTGCTTTTTCAGACACTCATCTCTTGAAATGGGAGGCAAACAACATTAATAAATAATAAATAAAATAATAATCATGAAGATATGAAACTTTTTCTTCCCAAATTTTATTTCTTGTAAAACAATAGGACTAGAAACTATTTTCATGCCTAAAAAGCAAAGTATGTAATAGCTTAATTAAGCAGTTGCATATCGATTAACATAGAACCTGCATGTTAAAAACAAATACATAATTCAGATATACCGAGAAGTATTATCATATCAGTTTCTGATGTTAAAAGACTCTCAAAAAATGTCCTCACTCCTAGATTGTTACATATGACCAAGTCTGAAAGCACAAACACTTTACTGGTTGGGCTATGACTAGACCTTCAGTGCCTGCTTTCTTACCATTCAGAAACTTTGGCAAGGATCAAACAAAATAATATAAAAAAGGCAGTAGCCCCTTAGTACTGTTGTAACCCAGCAACTACCATTTCTCAAATATAAGAAAATCATTAATCAGATTTCTTTGACCACTTTCAGTTGTTGTGAGTTTAATGACAATGTACAATACAAATTACAACTATTTCATTTCATTTTGCTCTAACATCCAGTAGTATGGAAGCCTTCTGACTGGGTTAATTGTTAATGTTTCCTTTCAGTAAATAAACTTGTATAATAACAAACTGAAATCATGTAGAGATCACTATGTTGACTATATTTAGCATTATCTTCTAGTCTTTGAGTTATGAGCAAAATGGAGACTGAAATTTCCATTGCTAAGCGATACAGTCGTAAAACATAACAGCATGTGATAGCATCATTTAGTGATGCAGCACTCCCCACTGCCCTATTAACCGAACCAACAATAATAATTAATTAAGCAAGTATCCTTTCCAAGCCAAGCTTCCCGGTCTTGGTCTCTTCCAAGTCCAAGCCTTAGTAAGGTAAGAGACTGCTTCTAACTTCCCCTAGTCACAGCACAAATTTATTTTGACACTGTGGCCTAGGAGTTGCTTTTCACCTTTTTTCCTACACAAAGGGGCTTTTGGTGCTGTGGTCCTGGAATGGTTTTTGTGAGGGGCAAGTGACATGTGAAGCTCAGCCCCAGTTTAGCCCATGGAGGATCCAAAAGTATAGAACCACTTTCCTTATAAATTATTAAATGAAGCTGAAATACCAGTGGAAAACTAATGAAGATGGTCATAATCTTCTTGGAGCCAAATACTACTCTAAATCTATGGAAAACAGTTCGGTCTTACCAATAGAGTTATATAAAACCTCACTTTTGAAGCAATCTGAGCAGAATGGTTACATGTACATACATGCTTCAATGTGTTAAGCTATCACGAGAACAGCACTTCTAATATCACGCTCAGAGGTGTCCTATGCAACCCTTTATATTTAAAGAATACAAAAAATGAGAAAAAACTTGCAGCACACCACTGAAAATGGTAAAAAGTAGTTGGCAATGAAATGTGAAGAGTCTGTTCATGAGAAAATACCTCAGGATGGAAATCTATTACAATGCAGTTCTGAATAGACTGCTCTGACAGACTGTACTGATAATAGATGACAGAGTGATAACAAAGTCAGTAAAACGAAATATCACGAGAGCCCTCGTTTATATTCATATAGCTCTGAGTTGGTATACACAAAAATAAACCAACAATCAGCATTATGAAATAAAAATAAAAACAAAGTGATACTAAATAATCTGTTCATCTTTTTCTCACCTGCAACAAATTAGACTTTCAATATGCAAAGCATCTTCTTCAAGAAAAACAAATGATGATGATTTCATTTAATTGTAATTTAATGAGGCATGATTTATTCTTAAAGTGATATATACCAGGTGCATGGCAAAGAAACCAGTCCAGCCAGACAAACTGTAGCATTGCTGTTTTTAGGAAATGCCTGAAGTTAGCTAGAGATTGTGTTCATTTCTGTAATATTTATTTTGCCAAAGGGTAGAAAAAGAGAATGGAAACCCACATTTGCTTTAAAATCCCATTGGATACACACATATTTATCACATTTTTAAAAACTGGATATCCATGTTGATAATCTATGAATTTTAGAGCTCCAATTATGGATGCTGTAATTATATCTAAGACTACAGTATAATAATTCATGGAAGTTAAGCATTCACAACTAGGCATTAGTGCATAGCCTGAAATTCTGGGGTAAAGAAGATCTATACCTATAAATATTTTTTTTAATAATCAAGGATTTATCTTTGCTCACTGAGAAAAAAATAATTTACATTTGTAAATTGGTTGTGTAAATACGAATCATTTTCCAACTCCAACAACATTTCAAAGAAGACTTTTACAAGATGATTGTAAAAACAAAGAGAAAAGGTGTGCTACTTAATACAGAATGTGACTGTAAATAAAACAATTAACAATAGGTATCTCATGAATCAAGTTATCCTTGAGAATTCTATTAACTACTGGGTTTTTTTCTGAAATCATACCCCAGTTAAAAATAGGAGGCAATCTGTGCAAATTTGGTACTGATAAAGTACTGAAGTTTACAGGTGATGCAACAGTCATTAGTCTCATTCAAGAGGGTGAAGAGTCTGCATACAGATGAGAGGTTGAACAACTGACCTTGTGGTGCAGCCAGAACAATCTGAAGCTGAACTCACTTAAAACTATAGAGATGAAAGTAGGTTTTAGAGGAGCCCTCCTATTCTACCACCCCTTACTATATTAGACAACACAGGATCAACAATAGAGTCCTTTGAGTTTTGGAGTTGTATAATCTCCCAGGATTTGAAATAGACTCCTAACATTAGAACCATCATTAAAAAGGGACAACAAACAAACAAACAACGCTTCCTGCGTCAACTCAGGAAATTCAGATTGCCCCAAGAGCTCTTGATACAGTTTTACAAAGGAATTGTTGAGTCTATCATTTGTACTTCTAGAACTGTCTGGTTTGGTACAACAACAAAACAAGACAGGTACAAACTTCAACAGATAGTTGGGACTGCAGAAAAAACTATTGCAACCAGCCTGCTTTCCTTTAAGGACCAGGCCAGAAAGAAGACTGAAAAGAAGTCGATAGACCCCTCACATCCTGGACATAAATAGTTTCAACTTCTCCTCTCAGCACACATCTACAGGGCACTGCATGCCAAAACAACTAAACACAGAGATCGTTTTTTCCCTCATGCCATCACTCTACTGAATCCCTAATTCCCACAGGACAGTCTTTTGTCAAAATATAGTTACCCATGTATTATAGCTATGTTGTTGTTATTTTTCTCATCTGTTCCACTAAATTCTCTTACTGGTATGATTATTATGATTATTATACATTACTACTTTGTCATTTTGCATTTACAATGAGAGCTTATGCACCTGAGAAAAATTCCTTGTGTGTCTTAACACACTTGACCAAATAAAGAACTTTTATTCTATTCTATTCTGTTGTTAGATTATATATATACATATACATACATATATATATATGTATGTATACAACTTTAAAAGCACAACAATGACGTGGGATAATACCTGAAGGAAGCTGAACAGCACACATGTAAGTACCCGCGAAAACTTATATATATATATATATATGTGTGTGTGAGTGTGTGTGTGTGTGTGTGTGTGTGTGTGCTGTTCAGCTTCCTTCGGGTATTATCCCACGTCATTGTAGTGCTTTCAAAGTTGTAGCAACATTTCAGCAGAATCTCATCTGCCATCATCAGGCTTCTGTATGGATGTGGGTCTCACAGCTTTTGGTTTCAAATTTGAGGCTGGCCTATTCTGATTGGCTGGGAGTTTGGTCTGTGTTCATTGGACTTGGAGTTTGATTGATTGGTGTTTCTGGTTTATTCTGTCTGTTTTGTGGCTTTGATTGGCTGGCAACACTCTGTTCCTGTGTTGGAGGCTTTCAGTGCAGCTTGGTTTCAGTGCAGCTTGGTGTGAAAGGACGGCTGTTATCTATTAGGAAGCTAGGTTTCATGTGGGGGGGTGTTTGAGCTGGAGGCATCAGAGGGAGTCTGTTTGTGCCCAGGTGTTTGCCTGGCTTGTGGTGTGGAGATCTTTCTATTTGAGAGTGCAGGCTTCCAAATGATTGACAGTCTGGTGGAATCATCTCTTCTATTCATGCTTTCAGGTCTTTTTTTCAATCTCTATGGCTTCTCTGATGATTCTGTGGCTGGGGTTTTCCATAGTGGCTAGGGTTTTGGTGCCATTGAAGTTGATGTTGTGACCTGTGGTTTTCATGTGTTAGACTAGTGAGGAGGTGTGTTCCAGCTTTATTACTGCATTTTTGTGTTCATCCAGGCGGGTACTTATTCTTCTTTTGGTCTGTCCAAAGTATGTGGCCGGGCATGATGCACAGGGAACTTCATATATGCCTTGGTTTTCCAGGTCAATTTTGTCTTTGGGGTTTTTAAGGATGGCTGCTCTTTTTTTGTCTGTTTTGAAGGCAGTCTTGATGTGATGCCTGTGTAGTATCTTACTGATTTTGTCTGTAGTACCTCTTATGTAGGGCAGGACAGCTGTTCCATAGGTCTGTTGATCTTCTAGGTCTCTGTTATGTCTTGGTGTGTTTTTGTGGATCAAGCTGGTGATTTTGTTTTTGTGGAAGCCATTGGCTGTCAATACTTTAGTCAGGGTGCATAGTTCAGTCTTTATATGTGTCTTGTCTGCCAGGCGTTTGGTTCTGGTAATTAATGTTTTAGCCACGGAATTTATCTGTGCTGGGTGGTGGTGGGATTGGGCATTGAGGAAGCGGCTGGTGTGTGTTTTCTTCTGGTATATGGTATGTCCCAGTGTGCCATCTGTTCTTTTGTAGATTAGTACACCTAGGAATGGTAGTTGTTTGTTTATTTCCGTTTCCATGGGGAACTTGATTTTGGGGTGTGTGCTGTTTAGGTGTGTTCGGAAATTGTTTAACTTGAATCAAGTTCACACACCACACGAAGCCAAGCTGCACTAAAAGCCTCCAACACAAGAACAGACTGTTGCCAGCCAATCAAAGCCACAAAACAGACAGAAGAAACCAGGAACACCAATCAATCAAACTCCAAGTCCAATGAACACAGGTCCAGGCTCCCAACCAATCAGAATGGACCAGCCTCAAATTTAAAACCAGGAGCTGTAAGACCCATATCCATACAGAAGCCTGATGATGGCAGATGAGATTCTGCTGAAACGTTGCTACAACTTTAACAGAACTACAATGACGTGGGATAATACCTGAAGGAAGCTAAACAGCACACATGTAAGTACCCGCGAAAACCTAAGAAAACAAATATCTGACCTCTACGGGGAGGAAATAAACAGCCAGATCAGAAGCTATGAGAAGCTGGAAGTTAAAAGAGCAGGAATACTATGTGACCTAAAATTCCTATGCAGCTGCAGAGACAACAATGTAACACCAACCTGCTTCAAATTAACATTTCATAAGAACACAGCAGCTACCAAACGTATCCTGAAAAGGACAGAGATATCTCTACTCAGAAATGAAGTTCACAGTAAAAGATTCCAATTAGATCAGTTAAACAAAGATTTGCTAGCACTACACCTGGAATTGAGCAGCAAAATCCACCCTCTACTTTGGGATAAGATCAAACAACTTACAACTTGGAGAGCTGAAACTGAAAATACTTATAAAAATGATAAACTCTCAAAAAAACTGAAA
>BLBF01000011.1:37946268-38009484 GCA_015471245.1 Laticauda colubrina
GTCGAAACGTCGCCAAAATACTTCCAATTTTACGCGGGAGAAAACCCGAATAACCAAAGATCCATATACAGAGCCTTAAAAAATATCTGCAGCCTGAAATTCCTAATGACTGCATTTTATAGATGAGTTATTATTTGTTATTAATAATAAACACTCCAGATTATTATTTATGATTTAGTATGAAAACACAGATAAATGTTAATTTTGGCAGTCAGTGGAACAAACTGTGAAATTTGTTTTGATTTTATTTCACGATGTGAATACAATATCTGAGGAGTCACAATCATATGTATAAAACCAACAACACACATCAGCTTCTGCAATTGAGTGCCCTCAGAGATTTCAGGACAACATGCTAGATGGGAAGTTTTAAGCTATATATTTCCCATAAATCTGAAGAGCAATGACTTTGGAATTTTACAAACAGGCAATAAAATTTTGTATAATTGCTCTTAACATGCAAGGTCACTCTTTAAACATATCAGGACTATGCAATATAATGTTTCCCATTGTACAAAGAAGAATATAGAATGTATCTTAAGAATGTATCTTAATGTATCTTCCTTCCTAATTAATGTAAAACTTACAAGCAGGAAATACTTTTTACTTAAAACATTAACCAGAGGTGTCAAACTCATGTCGTCATGGTGGTGTCACATGACATATCGGGACTTTTTTCCCCTTCACTAAATCGGGCAAGGGCAGGGCCAGCACAAGATCCAGCCCATGGGCTGTGAGTTTGACACCCCTGCATTATACTTTAGAATAAAATTATCTTTTAAATTCCAGTATATTAGGAGTTAATACTAAAAAAACAACCTAGATATTAGGTTATAAAATAACCTAAGTTATTTTAGTTTTCTGTGCTTCTTAATTCCCAACATACATTGTGATATTTTATAGGGATTTAAACTATTTCAACATGTTGAATACAATAAGATGTTATTATATTATGCAGTGTTATTTTTCACAACAGAAATAGTAAGGCTGCAATTGTGTATACATCTCCCTGGGAAAACATTCCAATAAAGTAAGCAGAGATTACTGCATAAACATGCATAAAACTTCAATATTAATAATGGTTTCTGATCTTCTATAAACAGATTTGTAACTTTTATGAAATTATTCTGGGCGCACATGTGTATGCCTATAGTTTAGATAATTATATTTCATAACATGCCATTTCAATGCGGATTATTTTTAATTTTAATTATCGTATATTGGTATGAGATAGAACCTAAAAACTAATTTAACTAATGCTTAACATATGTATGTCTCGTGAGATACCTGCTTAGGCTTGGAATGGCAGTATTCAAGCTAATTTAAATAAAATGTATATAATGTGTAATTATAGAAATTCAATTCTTAATATTAAAATGAAATGTTTTAGTCCTCAAAGAAAATGCTGCTATTACATTAGCTTAATAAACTCTCTTTATTAGGCTGTTAATTTTCAGGAAAGACAATAAGTGCTTGTATGACAGAGGGGAATTATGAAGGAAATGCAAGATTAAACCACAATTCCAATCACTACATTATGTATAATTCATCTCTGGTGGGCTTTCTGAAGAACATCAGAAAAGAACATACAGACTCTATCTAGAAATTATGCTAAGCTTTGGTTAATCTTAATCAATCTATCCATGTTTTATTGTTTTAGAATATACTATAGTTTATTGTGATGGAAACAAGTCTAGATTTCCTTAGGCTTATTTATTTATTTGCTGATTTAAAGAATTATAAGCTGCCCCACTTGCAAATTGTGCATACAGCAGATATATGATTATATTTAATTCTACCAACAGATGACCCTTATTTATTTATTTGATTTGATTTGTCAATTGCTTACAAGATAATAGATATAAGTATAAACATGAGTAAGAATACAGGAAATAGGTACGAATAAATGGGGACAATAGGAAAGGGACGGTTGGCACGATGGTGCACTTATGCACGCCCCTTACAGACTTCTTAGGAATGGGATGAGATCAATAGTGGTTAGTTTGAGGTTAAAGGAGTGGGGGTTAGAGGCTGTCACAACAGAATCAGGTAGTACATTCCAGATATTGACCACTCTGTTGCTGTTGTCGTACTTACTGCAATCAAGTTTGAAGCTGTTTACATTGAGTTTGTATGTGTTGTGTGCTCTTGTATTGTTGTGGTTGAAGCTGAAATACATTTAAGGAACCTATATCCTCTAGAACCTTTTTTTTCAATAAATCATTTTTATTACATTTTCCAAAAATACGAATCTCAGCCATGTTCATGACAATGTTTTAGCATCGACAAATACATATATCTTTTGAAAATGCAATCTTCCCTCCTCCAACAAAACCATAAAATGAAAGCACCGCCTCCTATTTTTTATAAAGGGTTGTAAAAATCCTTAGTATTGCAAGAATATTGCCTTGTGTGCCAATCTGATCTGAAAAACTGATAACTAGTACTTGGACCTATTCTGGATAGTGGTGAACAAAGTTGGCTTCTGGTTAATGGCTGTTCTTCTGTCAAGTCTTGTTTAATATGGCAGTCAGGCTATGAAAGCATCTGCAACTTTCTCCTCTCCATATTCCAGATGTAGTCACCATTTCAAAAAAAGTCCCTGCACTTGTTTAGAATTTTAACTTCAATTATTTTCTCCTGATGCTATTAATTTTCATCCCCTATAATCTTCTGTCTTATTTAAGCATATTACTTTATACTGCTTTGTAAGAAGTGAAAATCCAGGAGAAATGGCTCATTTTCCCCGACTGATGTTTTGTGATGGATAAAAGTCAGAGTCTACAAATCCAAGATTTTAATCAGATTCATTCACGTCAGCTTATAAAATCTAAGTGTAAATCCTCCAGAAACTTTAGAATGCCAAAGATTTCTACAGTAACAAAATATGGAAATGGGCAGGAGTATAATTTGTAACATTTACATTCACACATACATATGCATACTAATAGAAGTAATCATAACTTTTTTTAAAAAAAATAATAAATCTCACAAAGATGCTGCCTATATATAAACAGAATGAAGCATTCTGTTTCCTTAAGCTCCAGTACAAAAGGTGGGATATAAATAAATGAAACTTGCCTGAAACAATACAAACAAATGAGATCAAATCTCATTGTCCATTTCAGATAATAAATCATTATTTATCTGAATTGTTTGTACTTCATCTTTCTATCAAGTTATTGTTGAGGCTCTATTCTACAGTAAATTTTTTGAAATATTTCAAATTGCAATTTTCCAAGCACCAAACATAGAATATGCAACAATATTGCTAAAATATTGCAGATTATTACTTGATTCTACAATAAGGCAGCTTTGTAATATAAATATATACAAGTAGTCCTCAACTTAAGACCACAATTGACCCTGAAATTTCTGTTGTTAAGTGAGACATTTATTGAGTTTTGCCCCATTTTAAAACCTTTCAGATAACAGATAACAGATAATCAAGTTGAAAGGGACCTTGTGGATCATCTAGTCCAACCCTCCACCCAAGCGGGAGACCCAACACCATTTCTGACAAATGGTAGTCCAATCTCTTCTTGAAGGTCTCAAATTGATGGTGTTCCCACAACTTCCAAGGGCAACTTCTGTTCCATTGGTTGATTGTTCTCACTGTCAGAAAGTTTCTCCTTATTTCCAGGTTAAATCTCTCCTTGTTCAGCTTCCATCCATTATTCCTTGTCTGGCCTACAGCGCTTTAGAAAATAGCTTGACTCCTTCCTCCCTGTGGCAGCCCCTCAAATATTGGAAGACTGCTATCATGTCTCCCCTGGTCCTTCTCTTTACTAGACTAGCCAAGCCCAGTTCCTGTAACCGTTCTTCATATGTTTTTTGCCCCAGTTAAGTGAATCACTGCAGTTCATAAGTTAGTAACCCAGTTATTAAATGAATCTAGCTTTCCTGTTGACTTTGCTTGTCAGAAAATTGCAAAAGGTGATCACATGACCTTGGGACACAGCAAGTCAGAAATCTGAACCAATTGCCAAGCATCTGAATTTTGATCACATAATCATGGGGATCCTGCAAAGATTGTAACTCTGAAAAATGGTCATAAGTCACATTTTTCAATTCCACTGTAACTTTGAACCATCACGAATTGAACTGTTGTTAAGTCAAGGACTACTAGTATAATAGAAAAGCTAATTTAAAAAGAAAAGGCATTGGGCCTTCAGCAGGTATCAAATATTTTTGGAAAGGGAATTCCAGACGCAATGTCATGACAGCAAAGATCCTTTCTCCACCACTTAGATTCATAAGAAAATAAGTAGTCCTCTCCAATGCAGCTACAGTTAAGATACCAAGAAACTGGCTATCTTTCACTTCAATTTGCCTAATATAAAATTGTGAAAAGAACAATGGAGAAAAAAATACCTGATATTCCTAGTGTAGACCAAATATATTATATACCCCAATATACTGTAGATGTGCATCTTTTATTTGTTCTATGGGGAGCCTACTTGGATAAAAGTTTCTTCAACACATTTAAGTAACTTTGGTATTTTTTCAGTTTGTGAGTAGAGGTAGACCTCAACTTACAACCACAACTGAGCCCAACATTTCTAAGCAAAATAATTAAGTGACTTGTGCCCCCTTCTATGACCTTTTTGCCACAGTTCTTAAATGAATTATTGTAATTGTTAAGAGAATCAAGCAGTTATTAAGTGAATCTGATTTCCCTCATTGACTTTGTTGAAAGCCAACTGAGAAGTTTACAATGGTCATATGACCTAGGACAGTGCAACTGTCTTAAATACATGCCAGTTGCCAAGCACTTAAATTCTGATCTTGTGACCATAAGGATGCTGCAAGGGTCATACGTGTGAAAAAAAAATTCAGTGACATTGTAACTTTGAATAATCACTAAATGAATGGTTGTAACTCAAGGATTACATGTAAGGTGTTCATTGGATTTTTTTTAAAAAATCAGAAAATGATTAATGTAGTTAACCAGTGTCATAATACAAATTTTATGAATCTATATTAATGGTTAATCTACAACACAGAACACACTGTATAAATAAATACTAAATACTGTGGACTAAATACTGGTCCATAATTATAATTAGTGATTAATAAAAATAGTTAAGAAGACTTTCTTAAAAAGTTTTTTGATGAACACAAAAAATTATATTCTGAATGAAAAACTGAATGAGAACTGAATGTTTATTAGTTAGCAACATAAGCAGCATGAATATGAAATTAAATTTCCTCCTTACTTTGCATCCTTTTCTCTATATGCTAATATTCATGAGTCTGATGACTAAACGTCCTTTTTCTTTCTACACCTTCCCTGCAATTGTGTAACTTCAAATATCTGTATCTCTCCCGATGTTTTACCAGGCTCCCCAGCTGAATGTGCCAAACCATTCTTCATTGTTAACTATCATCTTGGCATGCAACCCCAACCTTATACAATATCTATTGCTATATTTCTGCAATATAGTTCAATATATATATTTAAGGATACTTTCCCTAGTATTACCAGGGAAAAGGCACCTTATAGCCATTCGGTCTTTTCCTCTTTATCAGATTTTAAAATCAGTTTAAAAATAAATAGAAAAAAAATGGTTGAATGGCTATGTTCTTAGAATTGCTTAACTGGATTGTAAGGAAGATTATAAGATAATTTAACAATGGGGGTTGTGTGAGGTTAAACTAGGCTTCCCTTAATTAACCATGCTATAAAATAAAAGAATTAACTGCTGTCAGCACAGAAACAAACTTGAAAATGAAACCCAAAATCAATCAATCTAGAAATTTTCTCTTTCTGTTCTTTTCACTTTCTCCCACTTCCCTTGAGTATATGAGGGACAGGATATAAAATAGAAGATAAAACCTTTCTTTAAAGTGAGTACTTCCCAAACTTTTTCCTTCATTACCCAAAAATATTTATTTAGAAAGTCTTTTTTACTGCTTACTAAGTCTTATTTAAATGTCCCTTTTATGATTGGGTAATGAGTACCTGTATCATTACAGAAAAAAAAAGAACACTTTTATCTATTTTGGATTAATTTTGGAAACACTTAAGTAGTGCCAGATCATTGCCATTTTTCAAAGCAAAACAACAGGAAGAGATAGTGTCAAACACAGTCACTTCCTGTTTAACTGGTGTTTCCCAAATAGTAGGACACTGGTAGAGAGTATGTCCTTATACTTGGATATTAATAGAATGTATTAGCTACATTGTTCAAGCATAGCCAACTGGTTCTTTGAATCCCAGTTGTATTCCAAATTGGCTTTATTTTACAAAATCACAATGCTTATTATTTGTAATGTATTTTGAAAGAGAGAATACTGTTGGATTCTTTGAATGCTTTGGATCGTTTCCATTATTTATTATAAAAATTCAGATTTTTATTTAGATATATATTTCTTTTTTCTCTCTTCCTCTCTTCCATAACTTGCTGGGATAACATTCCCCAAGTTTTTGTAAACTGTATCTCTGAAATATAATTTCAGAAAGAGGTATTACTTAATCATTAGCTACAATAATTTTTGAAAAGAACATTTTCTTTTACAGGATTCATTACATCCACAATAACACATTGGTTCTATGATTCCACACTAAAAATATTGTATCTGAGGCCTAAGCTTCTGTGGCAAAGACAAAAAATGTTCCAAATAGCTGTAGTTCGGTCACTTATCAAGGAAAAGAGCTCTTTAACTAAAATATTAAAGAAAAAATAGCTGTATGTTGAAAAATATGTCTATACAGATTTAGAAGCTAAAACATATAAAGATTTATTTAATGACAGTATTATAAGATCTACAAATGTAACTGCTTGTCCTTTGGATCAACTTCAAAATATGTCATTGTATACATTTTGTCTACATTTATTATATTTGGCTTTATAGAGAGTGAAATAGAACAATATCTATATACACACATAGAAGCATGATCCAAGAGGATGAAATACTTTTTCAAATTAAAAACAACATAAAAAATAAAGGCATATACTCATGTATTCTGCTGTAACTTTTACTGACACTTTCAAGGTCAGCTTGAAAAACATAATAATGTTGATTAAAAGGGACATTTGTTTTACTAGATAAAGACATCTTATCATTCTAGTAGCAGAAATGAAGTATTGAAAAGATGCTGTTAGTTTATTTAATTGCCATACATATGAAATTTCCAATGTGGCAGTGCCCCCCAAATTCATTAAGTGAATTGTAGTACAAGTTGAAATTTCTATCTTTGCTTTACTACTCTAGTCTTATAATGGTCTGACCTTCAAGAAAGAAATTATGGTGCTCTATTTTGTAAAGCTGAATTTCACATTCAAACTTATATTGTATACCATTAATGCCCAAAGTATTTAAAATCCATATATCAGAACAGAACTATGCATTTTATGAACAAACCTAAACAATCTTCCCACATTCTTTCCTTGGAAAAATGTTGAAAGGAGAAATGAAATGAAATGAAAGTACATCAAACTGTTTTCACATAAACACTTAATCATTTCCTGTTTGACAACTGCTCCACGCTGGTCTCCTTGTTTCCCTCTCATGTTCAGATAATACTTCCTAGTTTCTACCATTATCAAACAAAAGGTACTTTAGAATTCTTCAACATTCCTTTTTACAAATTTTTTGAGGAAAGAAAAAAATGAAGGGGAAAATGCAGGAAGACTACAAAAAGAAGACAGTGATATCTACCCCCCCACACACACACACACCCCTCCAATAAGCTACTGGTTATAGTCAGGGCAGTGGTAGAATAACAGCTTCATCTGAAAAAATGCATAATTCCATGCACATTTAAATTATTGCATCCATATACATGAAAATCTAGGAGATAAAAAGAAAGCAATCTTACCAGAATTACTTTTCTTAGCAAAGCAGCTATTACATATTAATATATTATGTATAATTTAATCACAGGACTCAAAATATTTCATATTACTATTACATTATTATATATACTGCTTTTCTCGCAATGGACAATAATAATAAAGGAATTGTATAATAATTATGGAAAACATTCAGTCATGACAAAACATGAAATAATAAGTTCACAAGGCCAAATTAAGTTCCAAAATCAGTGAACTGAGAAACTCATGATCCTAAAATGAGAGAATTTCAGCCATTTAATTTTTTTTCTAATTTTCAGGTTCTATGGAATTAATTTATGAATGAGCATATGGGTATTATGGTGCTTATATGCACCATAATGATAATACCATCTGAAAACTAACAAATATGATTCTCATTATTGTCTATGTAGCAAACAACGTTACTGGCTGCCTAAAATGCTTCATAATTAAAAAGGTACTGCTGAGAAAGTAATCACAAAAAATTTATAGTTCATGCATTCTTGTGATATTGTTTTAAAAAAACCAAAGTTAAATATGCTTCTGTGCATAGTCAGAACTAAAAGTAGTAGAAGTAAATTACAGGATGTAATTTTCCTGCTTGTTTGTTTACTTCCACCTTAAATATACTCATGAAGCCTACTTTTCATCAAGCAGAAAAAAGGAGACATTTTGTCTTTAAAGCAAAAGTTGATTCTGAACTTTAATGGACCAGAGGGAAAAGCATTAGGAATTATTAAATCTAACCAACATAATGTGATGAATAATAATCTAGTTTGAATTTTAGGAAATAAATAGCCATAATGTTTTTCTTAAAATTTATTCATTTGGCAGGAAACTGTGACAAAATTAATAGATCAATAAATTTCAAATGACAAAAAAATCAACAGTTTACCCTAAGTAGATAATGAGAAGGTCACCACAGTCTGATTCTCTAGTTGTATTAAGAATTTAACAGAATAAGTTCAAAAACTATTTCGGGATCGTTGTTTTTCTATCAGTTTCTAAAGGAAGATGAAAGAAAGAAGTCTAAGCAATCTCTTCCATCTTTCCTCAATTATTTGGATTCAGTCTCTACAGCATAAAAATACATGTTTAATTTTAGGATAAGAAGGCACTATATCATAGTCTTGTGAAATGTGTGACAATAGTTGGGGTTTTGAATGCATTGTTCCAATTTTGCAAAATGGAGTGAGGAAATGGAATAAAATTGCTGAGAAGTGTCTTCTTCCTTTACTTTTCATTTGTTTCATTTCATTTAAAGTGAAAAACCTGATGAGAGAGATTGTCTTTTTGAGGTTCTTTTTAAAGAGCCTTTTTTAACAGAATAATGGAATAAAATGCTTCAGTTAAATAAATAAAATATGATACCTGTGTGCGATTGAAAGCCACTCTTGCAAAGACCGCCTGGGAGACACTGGCCCTTTTCAGCTCATCCCTGACTTGCTGGTAGATATCTGGAGATACTTCCACTGATGAATTTGTTGGTTCTGGTTTGATTGTTCTAGGGATAGGTGGATGATTTAGAAACTGTTGGTTAATTGCCTGTGGATGCTGATGAGCCAAGAGCCGACTTACTGCAATCTGTTGGTTTATCAAATGGGCCATTGCTATTTGCTGCCTTACAAGCTGTGGGCTGAGTTGAGGTGTAAGAAGACCAGGGCTCATGATTGGTTGTAACGTTGGCACTTGGTTTCTGATTGGAGTACTGTGATGAATTTGACCATGAGGAGATTGTTCATTTGTTTTGCCCAAAGTTGCCAGCTGGTTGATATTCGGTAAGTGCATGGGACGTTGACCAAGAACACAATATTCTGACAGGTTGTCTCTTTCAACTCGTTCCACTGTTAAAATAAATAATAAATGTATACCTTCATCTTAATTTGAAATTATATCAAGGATTGCAAGTGAAAAGATATAGAGTTGCATTAAGCTGTTTTCACTTTAGTGCCAATTCTATAGTAGCACAGTATTCTACACTAAATTAAACTAATAATGTTTATCCTTTGTAAATCTGACATGTAGTAAGGGTTACATGAATTTCAAGAATCCAAGTTATTACATTGGGTCAGCCTCCAAACCAAGCATCAAACAATTGTGCTAATATTTTATTGTTTCACTGGTAAACTCAAAGATTAAGTCCCCAAATGTTTACATTCAATTAGGATCTATTTTATTTATGATGGTAGATTTGAAGTTGGGTTTACTCAATTCTACTCTAATATTTTAACTACTGACGCATTACTTAAAAATCTTCAATACTTTCTGAATTTCATTGTGCAGAAACAATCAAAATATTATATTGTATAATTTACATGCCCATTTGCATACACAAAGACCTTTAGTTCTTCCATTCCATAAACTTACATTGTGTGTTTATGTGTGTGCGTGTGTGTGTAATTATATGCAGAAAAAAGAACGTGGCTGATACTGTCTTGCCTTTTTATTTGTTGTTGTTTATAATATCATCAATTCCCATACTATGTCTTTGTAAACACTTGAAACACTTGAAATCACTTGTATTCTTTCTCCCATGACTTATGTGAAGCCAAATCACTGCTGTGTAAACACTATGTCTCTTCAGCAGACCCACAGGGTCAAATTCATATCCCCCAAATGAGTTATGGGATATACGCCCTTTTTTTTTTTTTTAGAACTTCAATGCACATTCACTATTTCGGTGTATATTCAACTACTATTTTTAACTGTAAGCCACTCAGAGCATTAAAGAGTCATCAAAGGGAGATTTGAATCAAATAAAAAATAAACAAATATTGTAAGAGACTTTCTTAAATAAGCCTTTGTTAGCATATACCAATCAAGTAATTATGTAAATCTTCAATGAATTGTAGGTACCTAGTTTTGAAATATTTATCATATCAATACAATACGACAGAATATTTTAAATACTTTGGCTTCTTTGAACAGCAAATTCAAGAAGCAAACATTTGCATCTATTGTTAAATCTTAACCAATTTAAACTTTTCATTTATTGTTTTGCTTTATTTTATTTTCACTTTGCATAGCCTGGTCAACTCAAAACAGGGTATAACAGGACAAAATCATAAATTTTGGTTCTTCTTGCCTTCTCCACCACCAAAATAAGCATAGATTCTTATTTTAAAAAAATAATAAGTGATAGTACTTGATACTTGAATTAAAAAATTCAAGTGATAGTGGAAGCAACTATACCTAAAGGTTTGAAAAATTCTAAATAAATATGAAATTATCTTTGCCAAGCTTCTATACAGACTCAAATCTATATAATCCTATAAGAATAATATTAATATTGTCGTTGCTAAACAATGCAGAATAGCAGTACCAGGAAAATCAGATATACTATATGCTTTACCTGGTACTATAGCTAGTTTTCATCACATCTGGGAAAAACAAAATTACAATACCATTACAAGCCTCTAGAAGGCAATAGATAAACATACACAGTATAAATTATTTTATTTATTATTAAATTTATATGCCGTCCCTCTCATTGTCAAGCAACTTTCTATTTACCAGTCTTGACTTCCTAGAACTATTCTAGAGCATGGGAGGTGCTTTTCATGTGGGTAATTCATTTAAAAACGGTGATTATCTTAAATTACTTATTTCTTTTCATCAAAATTCACTTAACCCAATTTTGAGCAAAGACGTAATTTCAGAAATCTCATTTCCAGTCAACACTGAACTTCATGTTTACCCCAGCTAACTATCAGTGTTATTTACTGTCTGGTCTCTGACCAGGAAAACTGTATTTGTACATCTGTGATTTGTGTGTCCAAAAGAGCAGTTCCACTATAGTATTTGGCAGGCATGAAATGCTTCCTAAAATGAATTCCTGCAAATCTGTTGAAAATCTATTTTCAAAATAGTACATATCAATCAACTAATTCTCCAGTAAATCGTATTACCTAGAACTCATATGAAGATTGCGATAACTTCTATACAACTTCATTAATATGAAATCATTGAGAAAGTAGTTGTAATTTTTAAGAACACAAGATCAAGTTCTGAATTAGATCAAAGGCTCACCTTCTCCAGAATTCTATTTCAGAAATGGCTAAGCAGATATCTATAAAAAGCTTACAAATGCAATATGAACATAACAGCCACCCACTAATGGGAATTCAAGAATCAGTTTCCATGACAAATAAGAGTTGCCTCATAAAGCACTGATCACCAAAAATTCAGGATTACAGTTAGTTTTTAAGCCTATTAATATTGCCGTGGAGAGCCAGTTTGGTGTAGTGGTTAAGGCATCAGGCTAGGATCTGGGAGACTTGAGTTCTAATTCCACCTACCACTAAATTTGCATCTTCTGCAAACCATGGAAGCAAGTTTTATTGCATTGTCTTTTGAAAGAAATATTGGAAGAATTTATTTTCCCTTCTTTTTTCCATACCTCAAAGAGATGTATAGCATAAGCTGCATTTCACAACATTGAATATAGCCTACGGTATAGAACTTTATAAACAGATCAGAATTAGAACTATTACTGTAGGACTATCAGATATTTACTTCAAAAAACCAGACAACCACTAAATAGGATCAGTGACAGGAAAAGCTCTTTTCTGTAGTGGTCATCTGGCTTTTTACAGCCCATACCACTTAAGTCCTTATTATTATATGCAATGGGTCTCATTTACATTAGCTTTTAAAGTTATAAAATAGATGTTGAAATTTCAGAAGGAGTTGCTTATAGATTTGGGTTATGTGTGGATGATTACAATGAAATATGCTTTACATTATGCCCATAATAAAGATTTGATTTCATATAACATCATCCTTCATTGAAAATCTTGTTATATTGTTTTTTCTTCTTTTCTCTTTCATTAGTTTTCTTTTTTACTTTCTTTTTTTACTAAACAAAGGATACTTTTTGTATCCTATAAAAACAATTATTGCTGTACAGCACCCAAAGTTACTTTCCATGAGGGGGGCAGCCATATAATTTGTTTAATAAATAATAAAAATAAATAAATTATAAAAGGCATCAAACTGATCTGAACTGAAAATATATAAAATTTTCATCATCCACACCTAGCCATTTGAGTGCCTGTCAAGTTACTTAAAATACTATTGTGAATATATCTCAGTGACATACAAAATTTGATCAGCTACAAATTAAAATAAAGCAACATTTTTTCTTGAATGTTATGTATCCTATACATGGTAGAAAAAAAATTATGGCACACCTCATGCAAGCAATTTACAGAGCACATATTTATGGGTCTGTATTAATTTCACCCCTCAAAGTGCAGTTTCAATTGGTTTATGGTCATGCGCAACCAACATGCAGAGTTCAAGGTAATTACTTTATTATGCTCTGCCTACAATAAGGAATCACCCCAGTGTCGCAGCCTACTCTTTGGAACAATTAGATAAAGTTCCAAGGAAATTGGTAGTGGGAAGGTTGATCCTATCCCTTTTGTGGGTGCACAGTGACTCCAGGATAATTCTGCACTTGATCCCTCCTCCCTGCCAGGCTGGATGCTTCCCAGCAATTGTAAAATTGATCTATGTTATGAATGAAAACCTACATGAGTAAGATTGCATTCTTAATTTTTTCTATATACACTCCTCTGCCTTGTATATGGTGCAAATTTTATTATTATTCTTACTATGTTTATTTTTAATAATTATTGTAATCATAATTGTTATTATAAAGTTCTATGGATTGCTAAGATAAATCTTCCTTATAAATGTATGATATACAATTTCAAATACAAATTATGAAAGGGAAAAGGAGGATAAAACGATAAGAGGATTACAAGGGAGCAAAAATGATATAGTCTATATGATTTTTTTCTAGTATCAGTTTTAATGGTATCAGTGAAGTATCAGTTTTAATCAATTTTCAGAAGCTTGTATGTCAATAGATGTAGATCTCACCAATACAAAATGCAAGCCTGATTGATATAAAGATAAAAGTTGATATGAGTTAAGCATAATCGCAATGTTGAATATGTAATGGATTCCACAACTATAACCTGTTTATTTCAAGCGCTCTTTGCATATAACTTTTACATCTGTTGTTAATGATATCAAATTATTGATTGTTCAGTTTCTCATATTTGTTTAAACATTAAATATATGTTCTGCAACCTAATGCTTTTTTTCTTTCAGAAAGTTTTTTAAAAATTTTTGCTATGCATTAGTCATATTTACTTTGATCTTTCTGTAAGTATAATTATTTTTACTGTTTGTTTAGTTCAACAAAACAGGAGGGGAAAGGATTGACCAAAGAGAACTGTATGTGGCAACTTGTAACAGAATCTCATAGCTTATGTTTAGGAAATCATGGTTTTGATTAAGAAGGAACCAGTTAGTTCCCACTGCTTTATTAAAAGAGACATTAGTGGATAAATCAGAAACACATTTCACAGAGCAGATTATGTTCAACTGAAATGCCAATAAAATTATTTTGAAGCTCTTCATCATTTTCCATTTGCAATATTAAATTAGAATAGCTTTTTTACAATTAGTTTAATGTAACAAAAATTAAGATATATGTGTGCAACAGTGGTTGCTTCAACTGGATTGACCTTGAAAGATGGCTGATCTTGCTGACCAAATTCATAGTAATTTAACCCTTATTTTTAAATTCACAGGAATACACTAAAATAGTTTCTGAAATTGAACCTTTCATCTTACTTATAAAGTAAATTCTCATTTATAAATACTATAAATGAGACAATATAAAACAAAATATAACAAAAACTCTTGGAGATGATGATGATGATAAAGTTTGGTTCTGTTTATTTTTCAGTAAGTATACCTATTTTTCATTGCTGTTTTCTTCCTGTTTGTTGTACCTGAAGAATCAACACAATATGAACTGTGTTAAAGCAGCTTGTGTTTATTTCACACAGGCTGTAACCTTTCATTGCCCCTCATGCATACATATACATGCACACACAATTCCAATGAGTTTTAAACTCAAAATGTTATTAGCAGCATCATACAGTTATCCAGAAAACTCTTTGGGCTTAGATCCTTGACCTCCTAATTCAAAACAAGGTCTTATTCTGCTCTTCTATACTTAACAATTAACTGTACGCTTATTTAAAAAAAAATGATGAGGGATGAGAGAAAAAGAAAAGCTTTAAAAC
Organism: Laticauda colubrina; assembly: GCA_015471245.1. Taxonomy (NCBI): domain Eukaryota; kingdom Metazoa; phylum Chordata; class Lepidosauria; order Squamata; family Elapidae; genus Laticauda; species Laticauda colubrina. The sequence continues at coordinate 37,961,198 of BLBF01000011.1, forward strand.
TGAATGAAGAGAGGAAGTAGAAAAGCATAATATGATAGAAATACTTGGTGGTCGCAATGGCAATTCTGGGACTACAGGAAGAGCTTTTTAATGTTTGAAGGTGCTTTTACACCATAGCCAAATGTAGTAAAATTGTTCTTCCTTTTTGTCTTACAAGTAACAATGATCCATAAATGGCCTTGAAGCTATTTAGTGCCTTTGATTATATTTTCACTGTACGTATATAAAAAGCATTTTTGAAATATTCCTTTCTTTACTTTGAGATACAATACTTACAAAAATTGTTGAAAATCATAGAGAAACTGCTTCAACCAAAGTAGATCTTTATATCTGGGAAAATATTGATGACACTCTATATAAACTAGCCTTTGTAAACACCTCTTGATCATTTTAGAATAACAGATTTCAAGTATTCACGATCTGTTAAAAGATTTGGCATTGAATGATAATTAAAATCAATTTACCTTTAATTTTCTTGTACTTTTTATACCATCTTCCAAATTCCTGGCACTTAGTAGCTGACACATTTGCATAATATGTGCTATTTACAATGGATGATATCATACTCTGAAACAAGAAAAAAGAGAAATAAACAAATTCTAAATAGAAAATAATCAAAATTCTTCCTCCCCCCCCCAAAAAAAAAATAGTAATATAGTTGAAAATGTATCATTAATTCATTCTTAAGTGACAAAAATAAACATTAAAAATGTAGTCACATACAAAAAATATTGTACAGATCCTACAACTAGCTTCATTTTCCTTTTATATAACTGGAAAAATTTACTTTCCCTATTAATTTTGTGGCAAATCTATATGACTCCCAGTTGTCACTTTAATTTATATTGGGTATTGCCAAAAGAATCTTTATGCTTCAAGTATGTTAGAAGCTGTGTCACATTGGGGAATACAAAGAGTGAGAAGAACTGTGATTTAGGAGCCAGATCCTAAAAGTAAGATTAGATACTTTAGCATGTATAACCCAAATAATGATTTTCAGATGTTTCTATTCTGTTTCCAACTACAACAACGACCACACAGCCAGGAATCTAGGAATATTTGTGCTACTTGCTTCAGAACAATAGCTAAGCAAATATAAATAATATTTATAGAAAACATGTCTTTAATCTTTTTGTGAAAATTCACATAGGAAATAAATTGCTATACTATTCCAAACAGAAGAAACTAAAAATATTACGTCAAATTAAGCAGGTCTAACTTATATTTAATGGTTGTATTTTTATTTTTAAACCCTGAAAATAGACATTAGTGGCCGAATCTGTTTCTATCTAGCACAGACTTTGAATTAAATGTCATAGGATATGCTATGATAAATATAGCTCTTCTTTTTGCTGCTGCATTGCTCTGATTCAGTGTATTTTTTTTATTAATTATACTTTTCTTTATTCTTTATAGAGTCTAGTTTCAGAAGGTAATGTGTGAATTTTGGAGTAGGAAAGAGCATGCTCAAAAAGGCCAACAAAACAAGTAGTTTAAAAGATTTAGTATCACATAAATATGCTATGAAAGTTCTGCAAATGCAGAACTGCAAAAAGCATCTGAGGGATGGGAAATCACCGACTGTTCTTGCTTCTTTGCTTATTGTCATTTTTATTCATTTTTAATTAAATTTCACAAATCAAGAGAAATAACAGTTAGGGGGTTATTTTGATTTGATTATTTATGTGGTATACTCTATGTTGTTTCTTAACCTGCATCTCAAGCAGTTTAAGGAATAGAAGAGCATGAAAATAAATGCCTGATTTCTGTTCTCATGTGCCATGGTCCTGATTCAAGTATTCATAAAATACTGTAAAAATTAAAACAAGATATTGAGATTTCCAATAACTTCTCACTTAGAACAAGTTGAAATGGCACCCTTAAAAAAAAATTAATGGGTTTTATCCAGTAGGAAATGAACAGGTTGAGCTAGAGGAAGAGGTCAAACACATCATGAGTCTTAAGTCACTTTATGCCCACAAGAGCAGCCCACCATTGACTCTTATCTGTTTTAACCATTAGTGGTTCAGATTCTTGTAAACAGCTTAAGCTTGCAATAAACCTTTATATTCATTTGAACTGCCTGGATTTCTTGATTTCTTTGATGCTCAGCACAACTGTGAACACTCTCCCTTCAAAGCTCAAGAAAAAAAATCTTTACTCCATCCTGCACATTACCATCTTCCAAGGAGCATTTCTACAGCCATAGAGTGTGATCACCAACAATTTAGTTTACTGTTTCTTTAACTCTCTAACCCAAAATGGTATTTGATGGTATTTAAGATTCCAAAAACACTATAGCATAATTGTTGCACATTTAGCCAGGGAATCAAACCTATCTAGAGTTAAAAGTAAAAAAGACTAAGTCTTTATGCATAGCAGAAGATATAAATGGAAAAATATTCAGTTTATAACTAATGTTTATAACTGGTGGTAAAATGTCCTATATCATTTCTAAACTATGTCAAATTTAAGATTTCCCAGTAATAACATGAGGTAGGTTTTTCTAAAACTGTGACATGTTCACAAACTCACCCAAGCTTGTATAATAAATATAGACATTGGGGGGGTGGGGTGGAATTGTGCCTGCTGACCCATTACTTATGGTACAAACTTTAACAGGATTTGGAAAAAAAGAGAGTGGAAGAAAAGAGTGTGAAAAGATGGAGAAAGAAAGCATAATTACATTCTTTGAAAGGATAGTATGCATTTGATAGAGCAATCAATTCTAAACTCTCATTAGAACTTGTCTAAACAACATACTGTATTCTATATACCACTTTTTCTTCAGGCACTCATTTTGTACTTTAGCCCCCTGCCCATAAATAAAAGACAATATGGATCAACTGAGAATGTTCAAGGATTTAAGGATTGTTACGTCTGTCTTAAGCTTCTGCAAGCTTAAGACAATGCACCATTTCACCCTTCAGTTCCTCCAAACCACAAATTAACACAAAAAAACATTTACATTCAAAATTGCATCATGGGAGATTGCTGACTCTAGCCACACAGTTACAAGTTGCCAACTCCTAATTAGACCAAGAGTGTGGAACTTAAGTCTTATCCAGGGATTGCTGAACTACAATTCCCAGCAATCCTAGAGGCATGGCCAGTGATGAGAGTTAATAAAAATTGTAGTTTTACAATTTTAAAATTGTAGTTCTAGACAAACATATGTTCTCCATTCCAGATTTAAATTATGGTTTAGAAGATGAGAAAAGCTCTAGCAAAACATAGTGATGTGTACAAACTTGACTGATTACACTTGCGAGAAATTTCTTTTTTTAAAAAAACTTTCAACTGACAAGCATTTTATCAGTTTCATTTTCATAAATTTCACTCCTGAAAGTTTAAACAAGAATCCTGCTAATTTGCCCATACCTTCGACTGGAAGTCTGCCTACCTTGAGTAAAGTGGAAAAGTGGGCCTTCCTATGACCAAAATAGTGGTGGGATTCAATTTTTTTTTACTACTGGTTCTGTGGGCATGGCTTGGTGGATGTGGCAGGGGAAGGATACTGTAAAATCTTCATTCCCGCCCCACCCCACTGACCTGCTTTCCAGTTCTGTTCTCCTGTGCAGGGCAACAAAAGTAGACCCAGCTGATCAGCTAGGACTTGGGACGCAGAGAATAGATGGGAGTGGGGCCAGTCACAGGTTGTATTTGCCGGTTCTCCAAACTACTCAAAATTTCCACTACTGGTTCTCCAGAACTGGTCAGAACCTGCTGAATACCCCCTCTGGACTGAAACAATTATTTTCATTATTTATTGGTAAGCTATAATGGCTATAATGTTTGACTACAAGGTTAACATTGTCACTATAACTTCATCATAACTATCATTATCTCCCTGATTTCTACACTCAGTTGTTTCCAATCTATTCTCCACTGTCAAGACTTAGTCATTTCAGAGTGTACTTGAAATACAACATAATAACGGTAACATAAATATTTGTTAGTCTATCTTCCTCTTTTCTCAGATATAGCAGGTGATAAATAATTTTAATAGCAAAATGAGTATAATGGAGTAACCAATTTTTTCATTCCCATTTCCTTGATCTATGACCCAGTGACTACAATCTGATTGACTTCCAAAGTAAAAGGCAAAAAATAGTTTGGTTTATGAGGCTTATAAGGTTTATAAGGCTTATGTTTGCTAATATTATTTTATATTATTTAATTAAACAGTAAAATTTGACTCATCTACTTTCTATTTTATGTGAGTCATTACATGCAATTTAGCCATAGCAAACTAGAAAAAAGTTATTTAACCTTCATGTCTTCATATTGTTGTAATAATGCTATTTAATCATTGTAATCAGACCTTGATCTTCATGCCCTGTTACTTTCCCTATGAATACTTTCTTTTAAAAAATTTTTTAATGTTCAATACATATAAACAGGTGAGAGTATATGTTTACAAATCTCTCAAATGTATATACATTTCTATACAGTGTATCAGAAACTAATCCAGATATATTCTGATTATGAACCTATAATAGCTGAAATTAAAACTTGTATGAAGACTGGAAGTAGAATAAATGTTATGAATTATAAAACATACCTAAATAATTTTCAAGCCAAGCAAATAAAATTACAAATTTCTCCAAAATGTATAAAAACTATTAAAAAGTCACTTGACTTAGGAAAGAAATATATCTAGAATATCGTAACAGTCATTTATAGAGTGCTTAGCTTAAAAGATATATTTCATGATATCATTCTTCCGAAAAACCATTTTCAACTATTTTTCCTTTATCAACAACATCTAAAAGGCGAATAGGTAAATCAGTGGGATTTTAAATTAAACCATGTGATTACACTTCTTTTAAATGGCACCATGAATCGGTATGTGTAAAGAAAATGAAAGTATGTGTTCAAACAAAAGGCAGAGAAAAAAACTCTCTGTGATACTGCCGGTTATTCTTTGCAGAGGAATGTTTGATGCACTGCAAGCACACTAATAAACAACAGCATTTAATCTGCAGTTGCTTTCCTAGGAGACAATTTTGTAATTTGCTGCTGTCAATAATATATTAATCACAAGGGAGGTGTCATGATATTTCACATATGGTACAATATTTTTCTTAAAACTGATTTGAGAAAAGGGATTTTGTTAAAAAATAGTCAAATTATGATAACAGGCAGCTTATATAAAACATTCAATTTTTTTGCATGATGTGAACTACAATAAATAAATTGGTAGTAAGCGGATATATAATTCCTAAACTAAACCAACTAAAACAAAATAATTAGTACTACTATTAAACAGCTATTATTCCACCTATGATCTTTCTATCTATCTATCTATCTATCGATCGATCGATCTATCTATCTATCTATCTATCATCTGTTTTTCTTTCTCAATACTTGTCATTGGGCCCTTTGGAAAATATTTAAGAATATAGCATAATATAATGCTAGACTCCTGAATGTTTAGAATATTACTGATTGCATCATTTGCTGAAAATATTATGTCCTATCTTGCTTCTCTTCTTCCTCTTCTTCTTCCCTAGCCATAAAGGTATATCATAGTCTCACCTTTATTGACACATTGTGCCTTGTGTATGACAAATAGAGAGAAGACATGTGCCATTTTTATTGGGAACATGTTGATCCTACTGCTTTGGTACACAGTTTTATAAAGTTTTATTTAAAACAGGGATGGATATTTTCAGAGACTATCAGGTACAGGTAGCATGCAGCACCTCCCTGTGCTCCCTTTTTGGGCCTCCTGGGCCTTAGGGAAGCTTTCTGGGGGTGTTTTGCTCCCAGGAAGCTTTCCTGGGGCCCAGGAAGGCAAAAAACATGATAAGGACTGACTGGGTGGGGAGGGGAGGGGCAAGCAGAGAGTGGAGGGCCAGCCAGGGGCACGATTTGCTGGTTCTCCGAACTGTGCAGAATCATAACAACCCACTAGGTAGAATTCCACCCCTGGGTTAAACAAATTATTGAATGATTTTGCATTATATCTATTCACATATCTCAAAATGTATGGTAGAGCAAACCAGAAGAAAATAAATTATTTTAAAAATTATTATTTAAAACAGAAATCAATAAATTATAACTCCTTAAGAATACTAAAATAGGTTCTATACATGGCAGAATGGCATCCTTTAGAAGTATAGAACATTGATTAGCTTTGCACGCAGAGATAAAACCCCAATGAAGATGTCTAAATGGCTGCCATTTTTGCCTCCTGCTGTGCAGTTCTCTGCTAGATCTTCACCTACTTTTCAGCTTGCTAGCACTGCCTCTGGGAAAGTACAACATGCAGAAGCTAAGTAGTAACTAATCCTTTCCCATATTCTTCTTTTGCTACAATGGTGGAATGGCAGCAAGATGTTATAGCATTTTATTTCAGCAGGGCAGGGAAATCCCAGAACTAAGCAGATACAGAGCAGACACAGAAAATTTACCTTTGCTGTCTTAACTTCTGAACTGAGCTAATTAATCCTTATGTGTTTTAATAAATGTGATAGTCAGCAAACCTGCTACCAGGTTTTTGCTAATTTTTTCTCATTTACTTTACTATTGTTAACATGGACTTTTCATGTTAACTTTGCAATGACTTTTCAATTTAGACAGGACTCTTACATATAGATGCTAGGAATAAACAGTGAATCTTTTGTATTAAAAAGCATGAATTTGATAATTAACTAAACTATAAACTTTCCTTGAAGATCTGTCTCTTTTTTGTTAAGGAAAAACAAGTTAAATCGTATATTAAAACCAGAGGTGGTATTCAGCAGGTTCTGACCAGTTCTGGAGAACTGGTAGTGGAAATTTTGAGTAGTTTGGAGAACCGGCAAATATCACCTGTGACTGGCCCCACCCCCATCTATTCTCTGCCTCCCAAGTCTCAACTGATTGGCTGAGTCTTCTTTTGTTGCCCTGCACAGGAGAACAGAGCTGGAAAGCAGGTTAATGGGGTGGGGAGGGAATGGGATTTTGCAGTATTCTTCCCCTGCCCACCAAGCCATGCCCACTAAGCTATGCTCACAGAACCAGTAATAATTTTTTTTGAATCCCAACACTGAATTAAAACCCCCCTTTTAGCAACGATTTGTCTAAAACAACATTAAGTTCTATAAAGAACTGATAATAAAAAATAATGATTATCTATCTGGCAAAGGTCTTGTAAAAAACCTAAGAATTTACCAAATTTTTGATGAAAATGATTACACATATAGTTATAACTGATGTTTATATAACTACAGTTATTAACCGATGAGTAACATTCACTCTTTCCAAGGCATTTTTAAAGGTATCTTTGACTATATTAAAAATTGATATTAAACAATCTAATGATTCAGAAAGTTTTGATTGAAAAAATATAGCAAAAATGTTCATGCAATCAAATATTAAATTTTATTAATTGATAAACCAAATAACTGGCTTAGTTCAAAGGTTTCAGTACAGCAATATATTTTTCAAATATTTTGTTGCTGGAGCAGTATTTTTTGATGACCCTAATGAAGATAGCAAGAAAGAACAAATTTAACGTGAGAATTAAAGGTTGTCTCCAGATAGATATGAAGTTTCACACCATTTAAAATTCCAATTTTAACTTTTAATAATTCAACTTATTTCACTATGCCAAAGATAAACATTTCTTTTTGTCAAGTAAAACTATTTTAATTCAAATTTTAGCACATAATTAAGCCTCCAATAAATGTATATTGTTCAAACTTCCCATTACAATTTTAAGAAACTGTATTTTGCTTTTTGTATAATTTAAAAATTAAGAACAAAAAGTTAATTTTGAAATAGATCTCCAAAGTGCAACTGCCAAATAAAAAGGCACAATTTGAAATAAGTCAGAGAGAAGAAATGGAGATAAAACTGTAAAACTTATCATATCTTTCCATAATTTTGTTATGATCACATCGAGAATATCATGACATGTTTTGATCAGTCACAGTCACTGTAAATCACTATACAAGGATATTGCACATTTACTCAAACTAAAGAAAAGAACAACTGAAATTATTGATAGGTTATAGCACTCAGCAGCATGCCTATGAGGGAGATAATGTTTATCAGTATTTCTTGACTTAAGCAATTTCCATATGCAGATATTAATTTCAGTAATAGTCAAACTAATGCAGAAATTCTTGGAGTTGAGGTCCACAGATCAAGAAACCAACCAAATTTAAACTATGATTTAGAGCAGCGGTTACTAACCAATGGGCTGCGAGAAGATTTTGATGGTCCGCATAGAAATGTCATCCCCAGAGCACACACCTCCAAAGCTGCTCAGGAACACAAGGCTGCGCCACCCACATGGCCTGCCCTCCCTCCCCACTCTTTACCTGGCAAATTTCCCTGCGAAGTTACTATTTTTCCTTTTCCTGACCATCACCTGTTATGGGAGATTTAGATTAGCAAGAAAGCAGGAAATCATTGGATTTCTTGTTTTCTGGCTAATCTTTAGATCTTCGGCTCTGCTTTTAAGCAAAGCCGAACCTTCCTTAAGACTGAAGCAGTGCAGACTCAGCTAGCTGATGGCAGAAACACAGATCTCTAAGTATATCTTTAATTCTGTGAACAACTCAATCTACCTGCCTGCTTTGCCTGATTTTGGGAAAAAGTTGCTGTTTTTTAAATTAAAAAATCAACGTTTACATACGTGGTGTGTTGTGAGTTAATTTTGTGAGTTTGCTTGCAAGCAAATTTTATGTGATAGACTCAGCAAGTCAATGGCAGAAAGACAGATCTCTGAATGAATCTGTGATTCTGTGAGCAACTCAATCTGCCTTCCTGATTTTGGATAAAGGTTGCTTTTTGTAAAAAAAATCAATATTTACAAACATGATGTGCTGTGAGTTAATTTTGTGAGTTTTCTTGCTTGCAAATTTTATGGGTATGCTTGCAAGCAAATTTTATGTGGCAGGCTCAGGTAGCTGATCTCCCAGATCTCTGAATGAACCTGTGATTATGTGAGCAACTCAATCTGCCTGCCTGCTTTGCCTGGTTTTGGGTAAAAGTTGCTCTTTTTTAATAAAAAAAATCAATATTTTAAAAATATTTATAATATTTGCATACAAGCCATGCCCAGCCAGTCACATGACCACCAAGCCACACCCACAAATTAGGCCATGCCCACAGAACCAGTTGTTAAAAAAATTGAATTCCACCCCGCCTCTGTGTGTGTGAGTGAGAGAGAGAGGGGGGGGAGAGGGAGGGAGGGAAGGAGGGTGGTTAGATCAAATCTCTCTCTCTCTCCTACCAATGTCAGCAAGCCACCGTCAGTCAACATTCATATTAGTGGTCCCCAGGATTTAAAATCATGAGTTTGGTGATCCCTGAGGTCCAAAAGGCTGGCGATCCCTGGTTTAGAGCAAAGGCAGGTAAAAGGAGAAACTACATAATGGTACATAAAACTATGCAAAGTATGGAAAATGCAAGTTTCTGTTGCCTTAGAATATTGGGTCTTCCAATGAAATAAAACTAAATGATAAGGAATAAAATAAAATGTACTTTTATATAACACACACTTAAATTACAGAATTTTGCTATTTTCTGGGCTGGTGGTATATACCAATTTATACAACTTTAGAGAGAGACTAGATAAATTAATGAAATACCTGCTATCAATGGCTGCCAATCTTGATGACTGTCTTGATTACTGATTATCAGTTGTTAGAGTGTTTACAATGCAAAATAGCTATTGTTCTGTTGTCTAAACTTACAGGCTGTCCAAATGTCCCCAGTTGAAAACTATGTTATAGAGAAGTTTTGGAGGGATTCTACAGTATTCTTATATTATTAACTGTTGCTACTGCCAACAATGTAGGGATGGATAGCCTAAATCTATCCTCATATGTCCTCAGAAGCACAATGTGTATTTTTTGTTTGTTTATAATGTTTTAATGGACCATAGGCAAATTGATTAAATAAATATGCATTTGAACTGAATATGTCAAATAGAAAAGGAATGTGTCTCTTGGATATGATGTGCTGTTGATCCAATGAGAGGGAAAAGCCCTTGGAAACAGAAAAAAAAATAAGTAAACATTTTATTCTGAAGTACTCCCAAGGCCCATTGTTTGAGAAGAACCAGCCTAAGAATCCTAAATTGTTTAACAATAGGATTGTGTAAAGTTTTTGAATAAAATATGTGAAAACATACATTAGTGTGAATGAAGCATTTCTCTCAGAATTCTTATAGAAGTTTTGTCTTTTGCACAAATTGCACAAGTCCTAGACTTGTGTTCCTCATCATCTCATACACTTATATATGCATGGTCATTTCACTTTATAGTGGGTTCTTTAGAAATGCTGTTTGTGCACACACAGATAATTGAGAACAGCTTTTGAAGCATAAACCTTGCAAATTTAAAGAGTGATGTTTCATTCATACTAATATGCATTGTGAAGCATCTCCTTCAAATGCTTTGCATGGTGCTACTCAAGAACATCTCCACTGTATTTTTCTTCTTTGAGTTTCACCATTCTAAAGAAAACATCAAAAAATGTAAGAACATTCCTCAAACATTATGCACAATGTTCAATAAGAGAGACATAAACAGGTATCTCAAAATACCTTATTTGCTAATCCTTAAAATGCTGACAAATGAACTTTTTATTTTTATTTTAACATTAAAATAATAGTGTTTTCTGTATTAGCTTGCTAAATCAAGAAATATAAGCAAAAATGTACCTGCAATTGAATTTTGATTTATAAATGTGTAACAGAACTAACTTGCACTTTTCATTCATTTTTGGATGCTTGAAACATTTGGGTTTTTGTATCTTGGAATATACTAAATATTGATAGCTTTATCTAACAGACTATATAGTATAATAACATAGAGAAAGAAAGGTAAAATGCAGAACAGGCATCACAAACATGATGGTATTCCTCTCAAATTTTCAGCTTCTTGTTCTTCTTTAATAGTTGTTAATGATCTTGCACTCACAGGAAAACTATAATTGCAGGGTTTTTTTTTTTCTATATTTATTCTTTCAAACTATATTGTATTTTATGTGCTGTAGTTCCTCTGCTACCAATAGAGGCACTGACCTGGGAGAGAGGGCATTCTTTGGCTAACGTGCTCTGATTCATCTCTTTGAGCAATTCCTTTAAGGCATTGCGGACTGTGGCATGGTTCCACTGTTCTGCTGGCAAATCTTCTAACTTTGAACAACTGCAAAGACATAGAATATGAGAATAGACAGATGGGGAAAAGTGTTGCATGCAAACATAGCTATTCTTTACATGCAAAAGCCATGTCACTCTTTAAAGTCAAACACAACCAAGAACAGGACATTCATATTTTATATGTCATTCTTTTATATTCAGTTTAGAAATTTCTTCCAGCTGCAATCTAGAATATAGGAAGATTTGAACATAAATAAATAAATACAGAACTGAGCAAATATTTATGTTGCCAATCACTGGCTGAATAAGTTCCCAACAATTGTACCTTAGCAGATTGCAACATAAGGCCAAAATTTATTTCTGAATTTCTGGTTATAATCTCAAAACCTTTAAAAGCTATTTATTTCTCAGGTATAATGTGAAAACATTACTCAGATGTTAGAATTATTGTACCTGTGGAAAATTATTTTTTAAAGGCTGACTACCTTAGCCTGTGTTCTAACGTCTAGCTAAAATATCACCCAGTTAGAGCTGCCAATTGCAATTCCCTCCTTATATTGTGTTTCCCAGTTCAAAATGAGCTCAGAAATTAATGAAGATAGCATGTGTTAATCTCAGTAGTAATGGTGTGATTGACAGAACAACTCAGGATTTAAAAAGGGCAGATGTTCAATAGTGCCCACCTTTGTAATTGAATTTTCAGTGTCACAACATGGTAGACATCTTGTAACATGTCAGCTACTGTTGCATCAGGTGCATCTGTCATATAACTTAATGGAAGAGGATTCCATTTCCCAAGTTTGATTATTCCTGCAAACAAACAAAACATGAAATAATTATAAACACATATTTCTATCTATATATTTGTATCCAAACCTATATCTAGAAAGTTTACCAATTATTTTGTATTTATTACAATAGCAGAATGTTCTCCTGAAAATTTATTGTAAGTATGGAGTAAGTAAAACTCGGCAGCTTGTAAATCTAATTTTATCTGAAAAGTCCTATAAATGTATAATTTTGGTTTTGAATTAAAAAGAACTTAAAAATTACTGGTTCTTCATGTTTCATGTAATATATTGTAATGATTGACAGTGGCTCTCTGAGCTGTTGGAGAATAACAACAGAAAGTAGTTTAATGCATGCTGTTATATACTAGGTCTATACTAGACCTATGAAATGCTTCAGATTCAAACTCCAAAAAAGCATGCCACTGTTCTGGGGTTCAAAAATAGTACCTGCTTGCAAGACAGGTATGATATTTGTACTTCCATTCATTCTGAGGCATCTTTATGGAAACAAATCAAAAGTGTTGAATAGTCCTGCATAACATAATCCTTTAGAACAGTTTACTAAACATTTGCTGGACCAGAACTGTTATGGAAAGGCTGCTAAAGAGAAGTATTTATTGCTTGACACAGAATGCCTAAAACATATCACAAAGAGAACAGAAATGTTAAAAACATGCCATTGTTTCGGTATTAAGAATTCACAATCTGGTGCTAAACATGCTGCAGTATAAATAGAGCCTATACTCTTATCATGCATTATCACGTACAAAGCTCATTCGCTGTACCATATGTCTTCAGAGCTGGCTCTTTATGTTGTGTTCCACTTGCCAACAAAAAGTTGCTTCTCTTAAAGGGGATAATTTCTAGAGGTTATGTAATTACAGATCATGAAAGCATTAGACCTACTTTTGATACTTACTTGGGAGTAAAAATAACTGGAGATGCAATATGTACTATATTTACTATATATTTATTATAATTGCTTGAATATGAAAAGTTAGAAATGGATAACAAGGACACTGAAACTTCTCGAGTCAAACCTAGGTTATGCTCAAAGTATAATATAGTTGTATAGTTTGGTGTGGTGTGTGAATTCAGTGTGATTAGTTTATGGTTTGGTCATTAGATCTACCCATAAAAGCAAGTGGGACCTTAAATAGTTCAGATGAAATTTTAGAAAATTTCCTCAAACTTTCAAAATGCTAGAATGTTTCAAAATGCTAGAATGCTAAGAAGGTAGCTAGTTTAGGGGTCAGAAATATGGTTGATAATGGAGACATGTCAACCAAGTTACACAGAGAATAAATGAAAAATCACAAGACAAATAAATAGGATCTTATAAAAGATGGTTTTTCACTCTTTTTCAAGTCACAGAATGTGTTAAAAGAATTCCTGGGATCTCTGTTCAACAGGCAAAACTCTATTGTTAGAAAATTGGCTGCATACAGGTTAACTTTTTTCCCTTTTTTTGTCCTTGGTCTCCCCCTCAAATTTTGAAACAGTTTGAAAAATCCTATTATAAGAAACAGATAGTATTAGACTGCAATTGTGCTACTACCAAGGTTGTCTCTACTTTCTTAAAAATGAAGAAATTGTCCTGGCAAACAGTCCATAAACACAGGTGTTACCATAACGCACAGTGCTTTTGCACATAAACACCTGCTGCAAGTTCTTTTTGTTACAGTGCGCTGGAGACATGTACCTTTTTAGTGTTATTAGTTATGGATGAACACTTCTTAGCTCTCTTTGATATTCAGTTTTGTCTAGTTCCAATATCCTGCTATTTTTGAAAATAATTATACCTCGAAAAAGACACCATATTCTTACTTAAGAAAATTCATGCAGAGCATGTTCAAGGTAAAAATTGAATGTATGAAATATCAAGCCATTGCTCTTCTTGTTTGCCTACTCTCGCCAAACCTAACATCTGACCTTCCTGGATATTGCTTGCAAAATTGTACTGTAGGTATACTTCATGTAATACTTTGAAATATGGCCGGGAATTCTTGCTTCAAGCAGAAAGCAGAAAATATTGATTCTTCTTAGGGCACACCCAGATACCCACACTGAAGTGCAAAACACTAATTCTTGACAAGATGACACAGAATTTGATTCTCTAGCAACCTTTATTAGCAATAAAGTGTTTGCCAGGTGGTATTGTCCTTATAACACAGGAGAAGTTAAGGAATGTAATTTGTGCATTTCTCCTTTTAAAATGGAAAGAAGGAAGAACTGATGCAAAGACAATGTCAAATAAAGGAAAATTGAGTCTGGGACAAACTGTAACCAGACAAAGCTACTTAGACAAGACATTCCTTAGATCTCACAAAGATAGAAGAAGGGAGAAGAGGGAAATGCATTCACACTTATAACACTACTATTATAATCTTACAATAAAAGTAGTATTAGACTGCATACATTTGGCTTCATAATCTGGTCTACTTCAAAGGGCCGACACCTTCTCATGAAGCATCGACTGCCAGCTGGAAAATCAAACCCAAATAACTCTTATTGACTTAGGATGCTTTAGTACTGGGCAAATGTAAACAAGATATTCAAACAGCAAGTTTAGTCATTTGTGAACTTGTTGAAATGGGTTATTTCTGAACATGGGTTCAGTGTTCAAAAAAGTGTTAAAACCCATGTCCAAAAAAATAAGTTGACAGGTTCAAACCAAGCACCATAAAGGAACATAGAATCAGTTGGAAAACTCCCCCTACAACTTCAACTTGTGCCTTTCCTTTGCAACTGACCAGCTAGAAATGTAGGCATGGGGTACTATCAAGTTTTCTTGACAAGTTAATTGGAAATAGGCACCACAGGTGTTCATGCAGACAAAAGCTTCTGACAGATAGAATTTGTAGAAAATCTAATGAACCCATTATGTATGAGAGAATTGTAGTGACTGCTACAATCACCTGTCTCCAATCATTTCTGCCCACCCAATACATTCAGGCAGAGAGAGTGTACTCCAGGTCCCCTCAATTAAATGTTGCCATCTTGTGGGACTGAAGAAGCATGTTTTCTCTGTGTCTAGCCCACTGAAATAGCATTCCCACCCCCTGCACAGATATAGAGGTTATGGAAGCCCCAGCTGAGTTAAGATGTTTGTGCAGTCCCTGTCATGTTTTCAGATGCTTTTCTACAGATAGTTCTTGACTTTATAACTAGACATTTAACAACTGTTCAAAAATACAACAGACTTTTAAAAAGTACTTACAAACAGTCCTTGAAGATATGACTGCCACCCCTCTCCCATGGTCATGTGATTGAATTTCAAGTGCTTAGCTATAGGTTCACATTTAGGACTATTTGCAACATCATGCAATTTCATGACTATGAATTACAATGTTTTTTTCCAGTTTGAGCAAAAAAATGCCTATTCAGAAGGATTTGTATAACAAACATGACTGTACAGGTTTACAGCTGTAAAATCAAGCTGATCACATAACACCTCAACTTATAATCACAACAACTTACAACTAAAATTCCTATCTTCTTTGTGGTCATAACGCAAAGGCTATATGTACTGTTGTCTTTTTTCCCAATTTGTAGGCTGAAGCAATAGAAAATCCACCTGTTAAGGAGAATCATCTTCAATGAAGCAGAGAACATGTGTGACTTTTGTACATAGCAAAACTATGTGACATGGCTCACATTATCCCAAAATAAGCCATTTTGATTTAATTTTCACTTAAAAAAAATCAGGTATCAGAAAGACTATAGAAACATCAAGTTCTGATGCAAATAGTCCTGAAGAAAAATGGCTCTTTTATTTATAATGTGTGCAAACTATACTTATATTTGAGAAACATGCATTAGAAATACAAAAGTTACTCCAACCTTTTCAAAAAGAAATCTCTCAACTTGAGATAGCAATGGAATGAATGGAATGAAGCAGACTTAATTAATGGAAAGCTTAAAAACCAAGCAAAGTCAGAGTTGACATACCTAGTGTATAGATGTGCCTAACAAATATTTCTGAAAAGTAAAATACTTGGTCTAGCAATTTAAAAATCAAAGGAAACTATGGCTAATGGAAGAGGAGGTACATGAATGCATAAGCACAATAGATGACATTGACTGACATTGCATTTGAACCAGTGGTGGAATTAAAAAAAAAAATTACTACTGGTTCTGTGGGCATGGCTTGGTGTGCATGGTGTGGCGTGGTAAGCAGGGAAGGAGAAGGATACTGTAAAATCTCCACTCCTTCCCCACTCTTGGGGGAAGGTTACCGCCGGTTCTCCAAACTACTCAAAATTTCTGCTACTGGTTCTCCAGAACTGGTCAGAACCTGTTGAATACCACCTCTGGTTTGAACTACATCCCAGAAAATTTATAAGTCAGAAGTATCCATGTATTGTTCTCAAGACAAACCTAGAAGTAGAGTCAAGCCACAGTACTGACAAAATATGGTGAAACAAATTGGATCCAGGTAGATAAAGGAATGAGACAAAGTTTATGTTCTCCACTTATCTATGAAACCTTTATGTTGAAAATACATTAAGAGAAACTGGATTAAAAAAAAAATCAAACAAATGACAATAAGTACAACCACCACCCTTATAATTGATATTTCCTTGATTAAGATATTGAAAAGATTTTGAAAACAGCTCCTGTCTTTTAGGATCAATAATCAACAGTAAAGGAACAAGCAGTCAAGAAATATATTGTAAACCAGTACTTGGCATGGAGGCAATAAATAAAAATCAACCCACATGAGTCACAAATAGCCAATCTCAAATATTTTCACTTCAGACACATTATGCAAAGACCTAGTTCTAAGGCTCTGATGCTGGAAAAGGTGAAAGGAAGGAAAGAAGACAATCAGTGACAAGATGGATAGACTCAGTTACAGTGATGATGAGTGCACCATTGGAAGATCTGAAAGATGAAATTAGAGACCAGTCATCATAGAAAAAAAATCTACCGGTATCTACATGGTCACTAGGAATTAGGAGTAATGTGATGGCAAATAATCAATCAATACAAACCTTCATTCAAAAAGCTACAACTAAGAGCATGAAAATTTGCTCAGGTGCAGAATTAATTTTGTTGCATGCATAATATTCTTGTCTGGTTTTCTTTCTTACTTTCAGAAAATGTTTCATGGACAGAAATTTGATTCCTCCTGAAAAATGTGTCCAGTCCAAGAAATAAAAATTCTGATTGAAATAGTCTTAATTTGAACTCTAATTTTCAATCTGAGGCCTGAAGGAATATTCAAGAAGAAATATATAGATATTCAGCTGTGAAATGTTTGGAAATTCTACAATTTAGCAATCAGTAAAATTATTTAGAGTGTATCACAAATCATTTTATATGAAAACATTTGCCTCAGCATTTGAAAACCCATAATGAGGCGGTTCTTGGCATTGTTTTATTATGTGTTTTATTACTACTTGTTTATAATATTTTATATTATTTAAATGTATTTTTTAAAAATTTGGCAAAATTAAGTCGTAATCAGAAACAAATACCTACTTTTACTTCCCACATTGTTGTGTTCTCTTAATAAGGACAGTATTGCAATAAAACCATGCAAAACTATTACTTTCACTGATGAAAATGGAAGCCAGTAAACATTATTTTGAGAATCTATTTTCCTTACTGCTTTCTATCAACCATATACAAAAGAACTTATTTAAATATCCCAAACAGATTGCTTTGTAATTTTATATACTGTACGAGTTTTGCATTTTGTTGTAAGAACATTAGTCTTATGTAATAGATGCTGTTTCACATTTGGGAAATATTATGCCAAAGCCTAAACTTAGATTAGATTAGTTTAATATAAGCATTAAAGAACTAGCAAAATTAATTAAAAAAATTCTTTATGTACGAAACACAATTAAATAACATTTTCTGGTTGATTATTTTAGAAGCAGTTATTTAATTTCAAAGCCTTTTTTATTTCTTTTTTTAAAAAGGGGGACACACAATGTTGGCCTAGATATAAAGGCAATGCAACTGATATTTCATATATTGAGACTTTTCTTGACTTTAAATAAAATACCAAAAGAAACTTCTTCCCCTTTCCTCTTTTTAATAATAAACAGGATGGCCTTCATATATTAGCTTTCCAAAAGAGTGATATTTTTGGTAAAAAATGCTTTGAAATTAAATTATCATTTTATATAGCATGTCTCAAAAGAAAGCATTGCCAAAATCTAGATCTGAAACAGAAAGAGTCTGGTAAATGAGTTTCAAGAAGAGTTCAAAGCTATAATAGCCTCCAACTTTCCTGATTTGATTAATCACTATTTAATAAATGAAAAGAAGTCTAAGTTATTTTATGTTTTCATGTCTCCATGACATGGGCAGACTTATGTCCATATGTGGAACCAATGTAAGGAGCAGAGTTTAGCCCTAACTATGGAAAAAAACTTGACACATTAGACCAGTGATGGCTAACCTTTTTGTTGTTGTATGCCGAAAGTGCGTGCATACGCCCACATGTAATGCGCATTGCATGCACACACATTGCAAATGCAACACACACGCAACCCCATGCTCCTGTGCATGCGACCCCCCACATTCCCCCACCCCCTGTGCATGTGACCCCCCACATGCCCCACATCTCTGTGCATGTGCACGCATCTCCCATGCATGACCTGCCCCACATGCATGCCTGACAATCAGTTGGCTAGCAGGAGGAGCGCACATATGCGCAGTGGACCTGATCTGGGGCAACTGCTCGCATGCCGGCAGAAATGGCTCTGTGTGCCACTTCTGCCACACGTGCCATACGTTCACCATCATGGCACTAGACAAACTCATGCTAATATGAACTATTGTGATTAGCCTTAACAGAACTCTAAACATGTTTTAATGTTTAAATCTAGACCAGTGGTTCCCAAAGTGGGCGGTACTGCCCCTTGGGTATGGTAGAATGCCTTGGGGGGGCTGAGAGGCAAAGTGGCCGGCAGGGGGGTGCTAAGAGGCGGCAGCGGGGCTCTGGAGGTGAGTGGCAGGGCACAATTCAGGGGTGAGAAAAAATCCCGCTGCCGCTGCATTTGAAGCAAGGCTCTGCAGGATCATCCCATTGACTTGCACGCTCTGGTGAAAATAGCTCAATGGGGTGATCCTGCAGGGCCTCGCCTCAAAACACAGCGTTGGAAAAGGAGAGCAAAGCCAGAGTGACTTTACTCTCCTTTTCAAATATCCCATCGCTGCAGAGTTCGGGGTGGCGGGGCCTGCGGGGCCTTGCCCTGAACACAGTGTGGCTTTGCTCTTCTTTTCAAACATCCCATCACCACTGCGTTCGGGGTGAGGCCCTGCAGATCTACCCCATTGAGCCCCTTGCTCTGGAGGCACCTGCCCAAGCAAGTCCAAATGTAGCAGTGCATGAAGTCAATGGGGTGAGCCTGAGAGAGGGAAAGAGAGAGAGAAAGAGAGAAGGAAGAAGAGAAACAGAAAAAAGAAAGAAAAAGGGACAAAGAAAGAAGGGGGATGGAAGGAAGGGACAGAAAGAAAAAGAAATAAAGGAGGAAGGGAGGGAGGAGAAAGATAATGAGATATCTATTCTAGTCCAATCACCAACAAGGTTAGAAGGGTGTGTGTGTGTGTTTGTGTTCTCCTTGTAATTTACCAATACAATTTGGTTTTGCCTTCTTCAGAATTGGCACTGTAATACATTGGGGAAAAGTATTTTTTTAGGGTGGAGGTCTGGATCCAATGGATCCTGTTCAGGGTTGGGATTCTACCAGTTCACACCTATTCGCCAGAACCAGTTGTTAACATTCTAAGCAGTTCAGAGAACCGGCTGTTAGAAGAAATTACTGGCCTAATCCTGTAAGGCAGGCAGGAAGGAAACTGCCTCTCCGTTAACCCTTATTACATTCTTGGCAGGACGAGACTTCCTGTCTCAGGAACATCTCTGGAGTTTTTTCCCCCTCCTTTGCTGGTACTTTGCTTGTGTGGAGTGACCATTCAAAGTTACAATGGCACTGAAAAAAATGACTTATGACCATTTTTCACACTTACGACTGTTGCAGCATCCCCACAGTCATGAGAGGCCAGGCGAGGAGATGTGTGCCTCGATGTGAGTAATATTGAGTTGGCCTCATCCAGCCAATAACATGACCACCAAGCCATGTCCACCCAGTCACATTACCACCAAGCCATGCCCACAGAACCGGTTGTTAAAAATTTTGAATCCCACCCTTGATCCTGTTTAAAGCCTCAACAAAATGTGAGAGCTTCCTGATAGTCTTGGCCATGTTTAATCCACAAAACCTTTAATTAATAGAAGCCAAAAATATTTCAATGTGATGGCAAAGATGCTGGTAAAGATATTTCAGTGTGGAAAAGGGCCTCTAAACTAGGCCTCATTTCAATCTGATGCATCAGGTCTCTCTCTCTCCCTCTCTCCCCCTCCCCTCTCCATCCCTCCATCCCCCCCTTTCTTTGTCCCTTTTTCTTTCTTTCCCTTTTCTCTTTCTTTTCTTCCTTCTCTCTGTTTCTTTTCACTCTCTTTTCCCATTTATTTTGTGCACTGCTCTGCTCGGACTTGCTTGGGCAGGTCCCTCCAGTGCAGCGGGCTCAATGGGGTGAACCTGCAAAGCTGGCACCTTGAACATGGCAGTGCCGGCATGTTTGAAAAGTAGAACAAAGCCAGAGGTCAGTCATTTTTGCTGCAAAGAATCACAAAAACTTCTGAGTTGTGCACAAGAAGGGACACACATGTCAATGCAATTCAGCAACATAAAATAATGAGATACAAATAAAACAAATCAACAAAAATCAGCAAAGCAACTCTGATTAGAGTTTATTCACTACTAGAATCTAATCAGAGATGCTTTGCCGATTCTAGTCCAATGACCTGCTCCAGCAGGGTTGGAAAGGAGTATTTGCATATGTGTGTGCATGGCTGTCAAAACTCCAAAAATAGGTCAAGTAGTTCTGGGGAAGCCAATCATAAATTAGAACACTTGCTAAGCAACTGGCCATTAAGTGAGGACCACTTGTATTTGGTTTGCCAGTCACCAAACCATGCCCACCCAGTCATGTGACCACAAAGCCATGCCTACCTAGTCACATTACCAGCAAACCACACCCTCAAATTAGGCCATCCCCACAGAAATTTGAATCCTGCCCCTGGTTGGGGGGCATTGAGGATGAATTTGTAGCACCAAGGGGGCGGTAGACTGAAAAAAATTTGGGAACCACTGATCTAGACTATAAGAAAGCTCCAGTCTCCTGTTTTTAATAGTAGGCCTCAAATTGTGTTGATATCAATTTTGGACACATTTGACTGTCCTCACAAGGGAACTTCCTAGCATTTCGCAGATAGATCCATGAGTGTACAGAATGTATTAAGTCTGCAAAACATCAACTCCAAATGTTTTAGAACTCAAAACTGTATTTTCAAGCATCTTGTTCTCAAACAGAATACCTGATTTTTGAGAGCTTGCTTGGAAGAAATTCCAATTGCTTCCAGTAGCTGCATTTTAGGTGTTGCATGCCATTCCAGATGTCTGTTGCTATTGGCCAAGGCTGAGTAGAGGTTGGAGAATAGGAGGAATAGAGCTCATCAGCACCAATAGAGCTTTCTGGACTAATTACTTTTTTGTGAAAGGCAAAAAAAGGACTCCTGGAAGGAATTTGAAATTGAGTTGGACTCACATTCTTCTATTGGATATGCTGCTTTGCAGGTGATAGGGATGGGTGGGGAGGTTGTCTTGACTTTGAAGGAATGAAATAGGATGGGCATAAAGAAAGAGGTGATCCTCCTACCAATGCAATTCCATTAGTCTTGCTTTGCAAATCAGTCCTGTCAGGTTTAAAAAGACATTTTCTTTTCACATACTGCAAGAACTCATGCTTCTCCAAAAAAAAAAGCCCTAGGTCAGAAGTGTACATTGGTTTGCTCTTTCTAAGTGGCAAGAACAAACCTTACCACATCCAGAAATTATCCAGTGAGTACACTGGG
The DNA here is from genome assembly GCA_015471245.1 of Laticauda colubrina. Classification (NCBI taxonomy): domain Eukaryota; kingdom Metazoa; phylum Chordata; class Lepidosauria; order Squamata; family Elapidae; genus Laticauda; species Laticauda colubrina. The sequence continues at coordinate 37,983,033 of BLBF01000011.1, forward strand.
AGGAGCAATTAAACTAGCAGTAACACTGATGCAGGTTGCTTATGCCACACCAAACCTCCTTTAATCTGCAACCAGTGGGGATGAGCCTATGTTTTTTCATCATATTCAACCAAGGCTCAAGTATCTTTCATGTCTCATTTGCTCTCCCATCTTCTTTTGTGCCACATAATATGTGCAAAAACGGCTCACTGGCAAATATAACTTGCAACTAAGTATTCATCTTAAAAAAACAACCAGAGAAGTTATTTCTATTACTTTTCCTGAATCATGCAAATAAGATGAACACATTCTAAAAACATTAAGAGAACACTGAATGTTATCAAAGATATGCATAATTCTACTTCACTGGCAGTAAGAAGCAAAAGGGACAGAGGAAGAGGCCGAACACAATGAGAAAATACATGCTTTGCTGTACAGAGCATCCAAGATTATCCCCAGTTCAGTTAATAGGCCTCAACAGCTTATTTCAACTCATGCCTTGGGAAGCTTCTATCAAACTGCCAGTCATTATGAGTCAAAGAGAAGCAGTGAGTCAGCTTAGGCCCAATGCTCAAGAGTTTAGTCTTACAAATAAAGGCCACAAGTTCATACCGTTCTTTTTCCCCAGTCCTGTAAAAAGATTGGAAGATTGATTTTCAGACAAGCAGTCTGTCACGTCCATAGCAAATTATAGATTAGAAACATGATTAAAGATAATCAAAATAGTCATTTGAATTGTTCTTTCTTTTTTTCAATGGTATCAATAGTACAGCCATTTCTATACAATAGCAGAGTGCTGATGATTGAGACTACTTCTTTCCTCCTTCTCCTCCCATCCCGTTTTCCTTATGAAGTAGATCTTTTGACTGCAAACCAGAAGAATTCTGTTGGCATCTTTTCCAACTAACGCATTATTTTAAGATGCAAAAACTTTCATGAGCTGCACCTCACGTCATCAGTTTCATCAGTTCATCAACTGACTGTGTAAGATTAAGTGAACTCGTCATTTCAGCTCATACTTTTTAATAAAATGTGCTAATCAGAAAAAGTCTGCAAGACTCCTGATTCCTTTTGCCATAGACTAATAGCTCTCTCCTCCTATAACGTCCTTTGATTGTAACTTTTCAAGCAGCAATAATATTTGACAAAATATTACAACATAACGGTTTTTAATCGATGAATAACTATGTTCTGTCAGCCTGAAGGTAGTGAATATATATTTTATTCATAAAATATTTAAGGAAGGAAACATTACAAAGGAAACAGACAGTATATATGTTATATTAGCCATACTTTATTCTATCTCCACACTCTGACTCACTTGGTAATGTCTATTAATATAAAACATACGACATAATGTCATCACTCTTTCTGTTTCTATTAGCCACAGCCAGTGAAATAAAGCAGGGATACATACTAATGTTATATCATGCATTTTAGATTTATTAGATGCTACAGAAGTGTAGCATATGTGCCACTCTCGTAACATCCAATTCCAGAAAGGCCTATTGTGCTCTCAAAAAGTAAACAAATACAGGAGAGATAAAATCTCAAATAGGAGATCCAAAATAAAAATGTGTTTGGTAAGTGAAGTAATAGAATAGAATAGGGATGGGGATCGGTGGTGGGATTCAATTTTTTTTTACTCCCGGTTCTGTGGTTGTGGCTTGGTGGGCATGGCAGGGGAAGGATACTATAAAATCTCCTGTCAGAGGTAGTATTTGCTGGTTCTCCGAACTACTCAGAATTTCTACTACTGGTTCTCCAGAACTGGTCAGAACCTGCTGAATACCAGCTCTGATGAGGATAGAATAGGAATAGGAATAGGAGTAGAACCTTGGAGGTCTTCTAGTCCAACCCCCTGCTCAGACAGGAAACCCTCTACCATTTCAGACAAATGGTTGTCCTATCTCTTCTTAAAAACTTCCAGTGTTGGAGCATTCACAACTTCTGGAGGTAAGTTTTTCCACTGATTAATTGTTTTAACTGTTTTTAGTTAGTTACAGGTTGCTTCTCTCCTTGATTAATTTCCATTCATTGCTTTTTGTCCTGCCCTCAGGTGATTTGGAGATGTTGACAGTTATCAAAACTATCATGCATAGTTTAATCTTTAAATGAGATGGGCTGTTGATAATCTCAGATTATGCAATATATTTCCTTGAAAAGTGCTTTGCTTATCGAATAAGCAAATTTCTATCCTATCTTTCTTAGAAGAATGTGAAAAAAAATCACAGAAAAATTACTAACTATAAATATATTTATCTAGAAAAATCTTAGGACACTGTGATAAATGGCATATGGATTTAATAAATACATTTTTATTTAAAACATATTATGTATTTCCATCCTTCTACAAGCCTCTGATAGGAATTACATATACAAAACAAGGATAATGCAGCTAACCTTACCAAAGAGGAAATGGTTCTTCTTTTGGCCAGATTTCTTACCTTCACTTTAGCACTAATCTCTTCAGTCCTTCTCCAAAATGCAATTTATTTTAATAGAAATTACCTTCTGATTTATAGAAAAGTTTTAAGTAAACAATAAATATATTATGCACCATCAGATCTTTTTTTTTTAACTTTACTCTTAGCTATCACACCAAATAATCTCTTACATTGTTATAAAAGTCTCTGAAGTCTTATTTCTAGAAAGATAAAATTTCTGCAGAAAGGTAGTTATCTGTACTCTAAAAATAAAGCCACCCCTTTCTGACTTTGGGATGTTTTTCAATGCTTATCTCTAAAATATTATATTCTCCATTTTACAATTTGTAAAATGCTAGACAATCCATGATAGACAATCCATCATCTTTTCAGAGATATCTTCTTACCAAATTCCTGAATGCTTTCAACAATGACAGAACCTTTAATGTACCTCCTTCACTGGAAAAGGCGGGATGCATTCACAGATATAATTGCCTTGAAAATAGCTCATGTTAAACCATATTGTCACTGTCAAATATCTACTTTATAATGTTTTGTAGTATACCATAAACAGAGAAGACTACATGTGAGTTTTTATGCAAGGAATTGGACTATACCAACAAATGTGAACTGCTATTGAAGTATCAACCACCTAGCTTCCTGGCAGCAGCCTGGTACAAGCTCCAGGAATTGCTCAGAGCCAGTGTTAGAGTTTATAAGTTTTCTGTAACCTCAGTCTTCCGTAACCTGTCACCTTGTCTTGGAAAGGATGTTCTGGGTATCTTGAGTTCCATCGCAACTATGGGTTTGCCACAAATAATTGCAGCCCCAACACACGTGGAAAAGCATCTTGTCTTTATTTCAGAACAGATGACATATGACCTGACAATGGAGCATATTAAGATATATCATTTGCCATAGTTCTTCTCTTCCTTGTTAAACTGCAAAACCAAAGATGCCTCTGCTAGGGCAGCAGACTCATTAGAATGGGCAGCTGGTAGTATAGTGCAGCAGGCAAGAAACTGGGAGAGTATGCATTTAGAAAAGAAGCCAGCTTGGTGACCTTGGACCAGTCATTCTCTATCAACTCTAGGAAGGAGACAAGGAAAAACTATGTCTGAATTCTTGCTAAGAAAGCTGCATTGACTTGTTCATGAAGCCACCAGAATCAATATTGACTTGAGACACCACCTATCCAAAAAGTGTGTGTGTATAAAAATAAATATGCTCATTTTAATAGTTTATCAGGGTACCAAAGTGATGTGCCAAAATGCACGTTAACACAGGCACAAAGTATGTAGCAGCATACAACAGTTCATCAGATGTTAATCAGACTCTTATACCATAAATACAGTTTCTAATACCGGTATGAAATAAATTTATGCAGTAATAGAAATACAACTAAATAATATAAATACATCTTTTTCAGTTAACCACAAATAGTTTTCTACTGATCAGTGACCTATCATTTGATCAATTGGTGAGTTTTGGCTGAACTGTACAACCTATCTCAGTTTTATTTCATAAATCTATAACACACAAATCATTTTGCAATAATATGCAAAACACAAAAACATATATTGAAATATCTGCATTGTTGTTATCTAAAAGCTTTAGACTGTTTTATAAAACCAGAATGTGTAGGATAGAGCTAGAAGCAATTGAGAATTTGCAACCCTTCCTTTCAGTTGATAAAGTATTTTTTAAAAGGAAGGAAATATTTCCTAAGTTAAAAAAAAGAGCTTGCCTGAAAAGAAAACTTTTAGATATTAAATCTCTTATACAAAAGGGTACTGTAGTACAATATTGAAATGGCAAATATAGTCATTTCAATATCTGAATGGGCTGAGATTTTAAATTTTGTTAAACCTATCCAAGTCAAAAGTGAGCATTTCAAATCATAGTAGATAGAAAAATATTTGTTCTCATTTCTGCTTTCCATTTAAATGCATTCAAAGTTCCCTGACCTTGTTGATCATCATGACAGTGTTACTTCATTAAAATATTTTTAAAATGTGTTTTCCTTTTTTATCAGAAACTCAGCACTTACACCTTGTACACTTTCAAGAAGATGAAGCCAATTTTCATAGAAACTAATATTCTCCATAAGAATGCTATATAGGATGTGGTATATTTTTCCGAAGTACTCATATATCAAAAGCTCTCTGAATATCGACAGTAAAACAATATATATATACACTAAAAAGATATATGCATAGAGAACAGCAGCATGTCCTTTTCTGCAAAGATGATTCAATGAATTCATAAATTCTAATGACAATTAACTGCAGCAATTAATTCCATTATTTTTTTTAATCTGAAAAGTGGTTTTATCAAATACTTTCAAAATATAAAATCTGCAATGTTGACAACTTTCTCTTTGAGGTAAACAATAGGCATAGGAAATCTCATCTGTGGACCTAATCCAGACCATAGGAGATAGGTAGGGAGATAGCAAGAAGGAGAAAGAGAGATATCACTTTTAAGAGCTTTGAGAATCCCATTTTCCTGCTCTCCTTGAATTCTGATCCATTCTCCCCAGATGCACAGTATCTGACCCCTTAATTAGAAGCTGTCCCAAGCAAAGTTTTGAAATATCTTCCACTGATATCAATAAGGATATTTTAAGATTTCTGTCATACAGGGATGAATAATTTTGAGAGGGAATACTGCTAGAAAATGAAATGCTAATGCTTTCTTAAAACCCTCCCCTTGCCCTATGGTATGGCTTTAAAATAGTATTTATTGAATTGGATGACAATCACAAGCTATTTTAAAAGCTTCAGTGCCATACAGAAGATATTTTTAAGAAAGTGCTGCTAGGGAGAAAATTTCACACAGGATCCCTTTCAAAACTGCTATCCATTATTATCAGTAGTACGTGGCAGAGTATGTGAGAAAGCATGCTGGGAACTTCATGTCAAGTGGAATGAGTATTGCCCAATATTACTACAAAATCCCAAAGAGGGATTTTAAAGTCAATTCAGTTCTCCAACAAAAAGAAATTTGTTCTTATAAAAACGCAAAAGAAACACATTGTTCTTATAAAATGCCACATTGCTGGACTACTGGTGGTTTATACAATGTTGTGTATGTCTCTGTAAAAATAATAATAGAATATGATTAATATACTCTAACAATGATAAAAAATAGAATTTCAAGTTTAATACTATTATGCAACAAAAATAATTACATGCATTTTAAGTGTGTAAAATACTTGAAACATTAAATATTTAAATATATATTTAATCTAATCAGAAATACATAAAACAGAGAGATGTGGGAAGAAAAAAACAGCTAGATAACTTCTAAGCATTAATAACTTCACAAATCTTCCTTAGTGATTTAAGCAGCATATGAAAATTCCCAAAGATAGACTCCAGATTAGAACATGGCAAATTTGATCTTATTTTTCAATGTTTTCCAGAAAAAAATCTATAAGCACGTAAAAGTTTAAAACATAGATTCTGGACCATAAGAAAAAATAAAAATCTGTAAGCCAGACACACCTACTTAATGTACTAGCAAACTACTATTTCCTAAGGATGAAAAAGCTGGTACCTATCTGAGCGAATCTCTCTTTTTCGTTGTTGGAAGGCCCATATGTTTTCCCAAATGAAATGCTCAGATAATGTGGGTCAGTGAAGGAAGTTACATGCTTTCACAAAACATTCTTTCTTGGGATCATCTTCTTTCTAGAGATGCCAAGAATGATGCCTTGGTTGCTTAATTCAGGATGTTCCACATGTTAATTCACAAGATGAATTAACCAAGATGAATAGTGCTGTCAGACTGAAAACTGGTTCACCATGACAGAAATAGTGAGATACAATGACCTTTATATTCAAAAGAACAATATTCTTATAATACCCATGACATAATTTTTAAAAAAATTCTCCAGATTTATGCAATAATAAAGGTACATTTGTTTCATGTTTTTATTTATTATGCTCTTTCTGATTAGAATTCTTTCATAAATTCAACATTAAGTAAAATATATTTTCATGGCCTAGCTTACTAATAGTCCATTTTTCTTTCACTTTCTTATTTATACTAATGTTTACATAAAATAAACATACTTTATATTTTTTGTACATTATAAACCAAATGACAGATGATGGGCATAGACGGTTTTCTTAAGGCTACATTTTTATTCGTTACAGTTTCATTCTATTCTATCAAAAAAGCATGCTTTTTAAAGCTCTTTTATATTTTTATGAATGAGTGTCCACCATCAGTCATTATATTGAAAAAGTTACTAAATTATATTTCTGAATGTCATGATACAAACCCCACTCTTTTCATATTTGTATCCCAATATCTGACCCAGATATATAAGTCACAGGGTTTGTACCATGATGCACATATCATCTCTTCCTCGTTCCTGTCCTCCTGCAGACACCAGTGCTTTTGTATATAGATTGTCTAAACTTTGCTTATACATTTGTTTGCATATATATGTATGTGAGTTTACATTAACTAAATAAAAAGATTTAGGTCAACGAAAAAGGTGCCCTAAATAATAATGCTTGACAGGTTTTTTTTTTTAAAATGTATTGTTTTAAATAGCAAGTAAACTTTAGAATAAAGAAATTTTATCTCTTCTCTCATTGAGAGAAGTACCAATTCTTTGGTACTACATGTATATCATCTAACAACTACAAACATTTGCTTTTATCTATTATTTTTACTGAGGTTAATTTATACAAATTTACAGAGTAATTCTGTAAATATATATATTTATTATATATATATATATATATATATATATATATATATATATATATATTATTTATTTATTTATTATAAATAAACATATTTATTCAGAAAGGAGTCAGTTTATTTCAAATCATATTTAAAAGTGACTTTCAATCAATAATCAAATCAGTGAATTAAAATGAAAGGTAATTAATCAATTATTATTTCTTTAATCAGCTGTTAATATTTGCTGTATCTTGATGATTCATCTAATGCAAGAAAAATCTTCAAATTCAGTGAGGACACTGAATGGTCCCTAGAAAAAATGCATCTATTTTAAAGAAAAAGTGAATTTAGATAACTCAGAAGGTTGTAAACATTCATGCCACAATTTACAGCTTTGGACAGCATATTGCAAAGTCAGATTTGAAAATATTTTCTTTGAACAGTTGGTCAGAACCGGTATGAAATTCATTTCATCTCATTCACCGGTATGAGATCATTTAACTTGATTATTATAACAATACCATTATGAAAGATTGTGTATTTATATGCTACTTGGAGAACAAATAAATACTGCTGCATTGGCTGTTTTATATTCATCATGGACACCTGTTAATATATTTACTAGCAAAATAAATGTTGGTATGATATCTAACATTCTTTGATTAAATACTAATACATATACAAAATTAGTTATTCATGATATGCATTTTGATGTTATGTGTATGTATAGTACTCAAAAGTAACTTCTAGAATATTAATAGGTCAAGCTTAGAAATAATTTTTCATGGGAGTGCAGTTTGTACATGATTCCTCAATGATTACCCCTAGGCCATTATTTACTACCAACTATCCTATCTACGTTAGTACATGTTTAGGCACCATGAAAGAACTATTTTATGCAGCCAATTGTTTTTATAATTTATTAAATGTGTTTACTGCCCATCTCGCTACAATTGTTAAACATTTTGATGTAATACCTTGTGCCTGAGCTGCAGAGCTGTGAGAATAACCGAGAGCCAGGAGCGCAGTCTCCACTAGCTGACTAAAAAGCACATCTTTACGAACCAGAACAAATTCTGCATGTTCTTCTCGATTGTCATATTCAAGGGAAGTGTCCAGTTGTTCCACAACACAAAAGACGGGGATCATCAAACCTGGAGAAAGAAAAATTATTGAATTCAAATTAGAAACTGTAAGAAAAGTTTTGGAATTAGTACAATAATGTGTCTTGTTGCAAATTTCATTACCAAATACAGGTACTCCTTGACTTATGACCACAATTGGGCCCCAAATTTCAGTTTCTAAGTGAGACATTTGTTCAATGAGTCTTGCTTCATTTTATGACCTTTCTTGTCACGGTTGTTAAATGAATCACTTCAGTTGTCAAGTCAGTAATACAGTTGTTAGGTGGATCTGGCTTCCCCATTGACTTTGGTTGTCAGAAGGCTGCAACAGGTGATCATGCGACCCCAGGAAATTACAACCATCATAAATATGAATCAGTTGCTAAGCATCTGAATTTTGATCACATGACCATGGGTGTGCCACAATGGTCTTAAGTGTGAAAAATAGCTATAAGTCAGCTTTTTCAGTGCTGCTGTATGTTGAGGACTATTTGTACATTTAAGAAAACCAGAAATATGACATACTATATATCTGTTAAGCTTATATCCCATCTGTTCTTCATGTAGTAAAAGTGGCATAATTAGTTTTTCTTCTCTGGTTTATCCCCACAACAATAAACCCTATGAGGTAGGTTAGTCTGAGATTTCCTCACTGAGTTAAAGTTGAGCTCTTAGTTCTACTCTAATAACCTATTACTACCTCATACTGATACTGAAGCAAATAGTATTTGGGGTATATTGACTCAGAAGATGGAGATTACATTTAGGTGTTAGAAATGAACTCCTCCTAAACTTTCTTGATTGGGAGTTGCCCAGAGTTTAGTATAAGATGGGCAGCTATATAAATGTTTTAAATGAATAAACTTTCTTAAATACTTCTAAAGTAGTAGCCATCTCACTGTTTATTTTTCTGTAATAAATTGCATAATCTCACTTTAAAGGCAAGCAGAACTATTTTATACAAAAATATGAAACAAATAGAAATAACAAAAGCCAGTAATGTAATCCCTAATTATAGTGAAAACAAGGCTCAAACTCTCGTGCGTTTTTCTCCCACTTGTGCACTGCCAAACTTTTCTCTTCTGGGAATCATCTGGGAACTAATTTTCACAAGTCTATTTCAAAAGAGCACTGAATAATCAAGTAGGTTCAAATGAAAGCATGTGGTAAGTAAGGATTAATAAACAGATTATACAATATTCTCTAAAGAAAATAATATAATTGTGAATAATTTAACATGAATCAATCACATAATAATAAATCATACTATGAACAATCAACTTGCTCGGTCCATTTCATCATATTCAAGCATGTTGTTTATTATGCATATTTAATTATGTAAAGTGCTTTCCAACTGGAGAAATTCATCTTCAAAACAATCAATTTAAATGCTTCTTGTTTTTCTATTACCTGTACAGCAAACTGACACTTTAAAATGAAACATGGCTTGCACTCATAACCGTATTGTCAGAAATTGTAGTTGTTTTTCTGATCAAGAGTCTTCCTTTTACAAACTTAACTTGGCCAACCATTAATGAGTTGCTAAATTTCTAGTAATATCTATGACTTGCAGAAGTCATTTGGCACCTTCTTTCCATTATACTGTACATTGTTCCAGGTTTGATTTTTCTACATTGTGTATCTATGTTTATTGATCTGGAACCATAAAAAAATGAAGAAAGAAGATGAGTAGAAATCCTCAATGGAAGAAGGAGTATACAAGATAGAAGAGGAAAAGATGTTTTGAGAATAGGTTGTTTTAAGGAAACATTGTGGGTTCCTTCACAAAATGGCTATTAGTGGGTACCTGCCTATTCATAAAAAGGCTAATAAAAACACAATGTTAAAATTGAATCAAGAATAGTTTTAATAGGGTGTTTCCCCTGAGTTAATGAAAATGTAAATGTTATCCTCAGAATTTGAGTCAAATGTTTTAGCATTACCATCTATGCCCATAACATGAAATTTTAATTCCATACTCCAATCTATATTCAAAAAATCACTGCAATTAAAGCCAACACTAATTTTTCCCAAAGGAGAGATTTACATAATGAATAAGTTACATTTTACAGTTTCACCAACAGTTGCTCAAACCAGAAAAAGAATATTACTGAGATATAATACTTTAGGAAAATAATTGCTTAAAATATGCTTGATAGGTCTGATCTATTATTTTTAATAAAAAGGTACACTTATATAAATTAAGGCCCTGTCACACTGCCCAATGGATGCAAAACATTAACAACGGACGAGAAAAATGTTCCATCCGTTGTTATCCGCTCTCAGAAGGGGCAAAAATTTGCATAACCAGAGCGGATAACACGGAAAGGAACGGACGGGGGGAGGACGCAGAGCGGATGGAAAATGGATGCAGAGCGGAAGCCTAGCAGATGGAAGCGGATAGGAGCGGATGGCACATCCGCTAGGCTTCCGGGGGACCTCAGCAAAGCAGACACGGAACAGATACAGCAGATGCAGAACGGACGCCGAACGGATGAAGCGGATGCACAACGGATGCACAGCGGATGCACAGCGGAAGCCTCGCGGATGCCGAGCATTAATTGCGCATGCGGGGAGGATGCATTGTGTCAGCCCCACGGATATAACGGAAGCAGCTCAGAAGCAGGTCGCCATTCAGAGGAAAGACCTGCTGCCAGACGGATTGACTGCCTTGACTGCCCTGCCTGCATGTCTGCCTGCAAGCCTTGCTGCCAGCCTCCCTGCCAGCCTTGCTGCCAACCTCTGCCTGCCTGCCAGCCTTTCTGCCAGCCAGTCTACCTGCCAGCCTTGGTGCCTGCCTGCCAGCCTTGGTTCATACCTGCCAGCCAGCCAGCCTTGGTGCCTTCCTGCCTGCCAGCCTTCCTGCCAGCCTTGGTGCTTGCCTGCCTGCCAGCCTTGGTGCCTACCTACCTGCCAGCCTGCCTGCCTGCCAGCCTTGGTGCCTGCCTGCCTGCCAGTCTTGGTGCCTGCCTCCCTGCCAGTCTCCCTGCCAGCCAGCAACCCCACAACCATGCGGAAGCACAGCAAGCCTCAGCCATCTGCTGCCAGCCCTTGCAAGAGGGACAGGGCTACCATCCTGCCCCCTGGCCCTCACTCTGGTTCTGCTGGGGCTTCTGCAGCACGGGCTCGCTCTTCTGGGGCTGGGGCTTCTGCTGCTTCTGCTTCTGGAGGAGATGATGACAGGCACTCCAGCACCAGCCACCTCCACAGCACCTGGACCCTTCACCCCTGAGACTGAGCGACCAAGAGGAGTGCCAGAGACTCATTTTTGTTTTATAGCTTCTTGTTAATAAACTCTATTTTTGATTCACACACTTGCTTCGTTTCTTTTTTTTAATAAAGTCTTGGTGGAAACTTTTAGAAATGGTTTAAGCCTTTGCATGCTTGTGGGATGGGTTAAGATAGCAATGGGATGGGCATGGATACCTTTGGGATGGGTAAGGATAGCAGTGGGATGGGCAGGGATACCTTTGGGATGGGCAGGGATACCTGTGGGATGGGCAGGGATACCTTTGGGATGGGTAATAACTGTGGGATAGATAAACCTACAGTGCAAGCATAGTGGGACTGTATGGTCCACCCTCCCAGGTGCCACACCTATGGCCCTTTATTAGCAATAATAATGTAATAATCATCCACACATATCAACACAAACACAACTCTTTATTAAATGCCCTGATCATTGTAGGGCCACCCAACATACATGGCCCAATCTCATCCGTGTGATGAGACAGGCTGAAGGAAGCATCCATTAAGCATCTATCATCCTGTCTTGCCACTCCACTGCTCCAGCTGGAGAGTTGCACCAGTGTTTCAGGAGGTTGCGCTGCTTCTTCCCTTCACATGAGGCTCTGTTGGGGCCTTGCACATCCTCAGTGTCGATCAGGTTTCGCCCTTGCCTCCATTCCCCAGGCTCCATGTCCCCATTGCCTTGCTGGAGGTCCACGACCCTGTTCTGCAAGACTGGGTAGTGGGTGCGCATGAGATTGTGCAGGATGCAGCAAGCTTCCATGATCCTCCTCATGGTCTTTGGACGATGCTGCATGGTGGTGAGAAGTACCTGGAACCTGTTGGCCAGGATGCCAAAGGTGTTTTCCACCACCCGCCTTGCCCTGGACAGCCTGTAGTTGAAGATCCTCTCTTCACGGGTGAGGTATTTGGAGGTGTAGGGCTTCATGAGGTAGGTTGTGAGGGAGAAGGTGTCATCCCCCACGATGAAGTAGGGCACATCTTGCGTGTCGTTGGGCAGGAGTTCTGGATCTGGGAAGCCCACGATGAGGTTGCATTCCAGCCTACCCTTGAGGTCACTTGCGTTGTATACCTGAGCATCTGAAGATGAGCCGTTGCCTGAAGCATCGATGTACATGAACTTGTAGTCAGCATCGACCATGGCGAAGAGGATGATGCTGAAGAAGCCCTTGTAGTTGTGATAAGAGGACCCTGAGTTGGCTGGCGCTTTGCAGGCCACGTGCTTGCCATCTATGGCTCCAACGGTGTGGGGGAAGTTCCACCTCTGATACCACTGCTCTGCAACTTTCTTCCAGCCTTCTTCAGTGGAGGGGCACTGGAGGAGCTCCTCCTTGTATTCTTCGATGATGGCCTGCACCACTTCTCTGACCACAATGCTGATGGTGTTGTGTGGCACCCTCCAGCCGTACTGCATGCTCCTGTAGGTGGTCCCTGAGGCCAGGTGACGCAAAGTGAGTGCCACCTTGAGCCCAGGGTCCAGGCTGGGCCGGAGGTTGGTGTTTGCCTTGGTCAACCTGGGTGTCAGCCGCTGCACAACTTCGTCAAACATGGCTGGAGGCATCCTCATGAAGTTCTGGAATGCCCGAGTGTCTTCGTTCCTGAGCTCCACCATCAGCTTGTTGTACAGTCCGTCCTCTGCTCTTCTGGCGAACCATCTTCGTACCCAGACGCTTCTTGGCCACCTCTTTTACTACCCGTAGTAGAGTTCACAGAGCCTGTAGATGGCTTCGCACTGTTGCAGAAGGATGGTGGCTGCCAAAAGGACTTTGTTACGATCCACGGTGGACATGACTGGATGCTGTGAAAGAGGAAGAGTCAGATGAAGGCTGCAGAGGTCTGCACAGCTGGGCTGCTGGTCTGAAAGCGAGATGCAGGTGAGTTGCTCCCCCTTTTTATAGGCAATATAGGTGTCCCTTTGCATCCTCTAGGCATCCTCTAGGCATCCTCTAGACATCCTTAATATCCGAGATAAGTCCCCTCTGCGAAGTTTTTTTGCGTTTTAAATACTTTGTTTCCATGCTGCATCCGCTAGGCATCCGTTCTGCATCCGTTCCGCGTCCGTTCCACTTCCTCCCTGCGTCCGAGCGGATGCAAGTTGCGCGGATGCGGAACGGATGCCTAGCGGATATAGCGGATGCGTAGCGGATGCAGAACGGACGAATTGGATACATTTTCCGCGCAAAAGTTTTGAGCAGCTCAAAACTTTCTGAGCGGATGAAACGTCCATAAACGGATGCTGGACGGATAGAGAGGAAGCAAAACGGAGGCAGTGAGTACAGAACGGATACATCGGGTTAACCAACGGATGGCAAGCTTTTTTGTCCATTTTACATCCTCTTTGCATCCGTTGGTGCAGTGTGACAGGGACTTTAGGTGTATATGACCACTTGCAAGCAGAATATTTGAGAAGCACTGTAAAACAGACACTACAATTCTACTTGCAAATATTTGAGTATATTAGTTGGGAGAGAAGTTCTGAATGTTGGGTTGACCTTGCAAATTGTCATATACACCTAAAGCCCCTGTCACACTGCACCAACGGATGCAAAGAGGATGTAAAACGGACAAAAAAGCTTGCCATCCGTTGGTTAATATTTTATTTATTTATACTTATGCTTAAAATCAGTCAACAATCTTTGGTGATCAATGATCACCAAAATTAATTAGCAGAATAATTCTCAGAATATAAACATTCATTCTTCTCCAAGTGATAAATCTAAAGCATTAATAGGTATCAAATAAATGTACAGGTAGTCCTCAACTTACAACAGTTTATTCAGAGACCATTCAAGTTTACAGTATCACTGAAAAAAATGACTTAGACCAGAGATCACCAACCTTTTGGACCTCAGGAACCACCAAACTCATAATTTCATGGGGACCACGAATATGAATTTTGACTGACTCTGGCTTGCTGACATTGGTGGGAGAGGGAAACAGAGAAATCTGATTTAACTCTCTCCCTCCCTCCCTCTCTCTCTTTCTCTCTCTCTCTCTCTATCTCACACACACACACACACACACATGCACAAACACACAGAGGCAGGGGTGGGATTCAAATTTCTAGCAAGCAAACTCACAAAATTAAATCACAACACATCATATATGTAAATATTGAATGTTTTATTTAAAAAAAGAACAACTTTTACCCAAAATCAGGCAAAGCAGACAGGCAGATTGAGTTGCTCACAGAATTACAGATTCACTTAGAGATCTGTGTTTCTGCCATTGGCTCTGCTTAAAAGCAGAACAGAAGATCTAAAGATTATCTAGAAAGCAAGAAATCCAACAATTTCCTGCTTTCTAGCTAATCTAAATCTCCCAGCACAGCAGAATAGCTGATGGTCGGGAAAAAAAAGAAAAAATAGCAATTCAGCAGACAAGTTTGCCAAGTAAGGAGTGAGTGGGTGGAAGGATTCTCATGGGCCATGTGGGCGGCGCAGCCTTGTATTCCTGCAAAACCTGGATTAATTGCTTTGGGGATTGCTCTGGGGGCAACATTTCTCTGTGGACCCCCCAAATTTTCTTGCACACTACCAGTGAGCCACGACCCACCAGTTGGCAATCACTGACTTAGACTGTTTTTCACACAACCACTGTAGTGACCATGTGATCAAAATTCAGCCATTTTGAAACTAACTCATATTTATGACAATTACAGTGTCCTGGGATCATCTGATCCCTTTTAGCAACCTTCTGACAAGCAAAGTCAATGGGAAAGCCAGGTTCACTTAATAACGCTAACAACTATGGTGACTGGCAAAATAGAAAGCAAAACATAAACTTTTAGTGCCTATTTGTATTCCCAAATTTATCTTCAGATAAAGGAACCAGTGGCTATAATGTAATATGCTGTGAACAAGTTGAGTAGTATTAGGAACAAGGATAGAGTATCGAGGGGGGGATGGGGTTATTTAGTATGGTTGGGATACTTTGTTTCAGTATAAAAGATTAAGAAATGGCCTGCATATAAATATACAGTTTTCTGATGTGGCGGGGGTTAACTTTATTTAGTTAATTAATTTATATCTGCACAATTAACAAAACTATATGTAATCTTAAAAAGATTTTTTAAATTAAAATAAACTAAAAATACAAATTAAGAAGAAAAGAAATCTAGCTTATATTTTATACTTAATAATTAAATATAAGTGCAGTTACTAATGAATATGAATAATAAAAGACTATTCAAGACATTACAAAATCTTTGCAATATTAACATATTGAGTAATTTTCTATAATGATATTAATCGAATGAATGAATGAATGAATGCTTTGATTAGTAGAAAATATTGCCTGTTCAAAAGAGATAAATCACACATTTTCAACAATCCTTCCTTAATATCTGGAATAATATCAATTTTTCAATTTCTTAATATTATTCCTTTAGCCACAAATACCCCAACATGCTTGATACAATTTGTACCATAATTTGAAATATACAATTAAATTCTAAATCTCTGGTATATAATTCAACATTACAACATATTTAACATCTAAAAGATAATCCATAAATTTGTTTATATACATTTCTGTACTTTTGCAAAAAAAATACTAAATGATCACATGACCACATAATATGGGTTAGTGAACATAAAAATATCTTATGTTTATCCTTTCAAATGCTTTTTATAGAGAATCCAATATACATAAAGTATGTTTTTTGATGAACCAACAATTATCTCAAATCAATAAATAGCATTTTAACCTTTTAAATACATGAAGCCATTGATGGGGATTTATTGCAAAATCCAGTTCTTTCGTCCATGCTTAAATGTTCATTTTACTTATTTCCATGAGCTTTCTATAGAGAAATGTTACAGATTTTAATTCTGTCATGGATTCCATCAAGTCAGAAAGCAGCTCAGGTCCTTCAAGGCAGCCAAAGGACCTGATCTGTTACAACATACATAAGCTGAAGATACCTTCAGCCTTGAATATTCGGGAACCCACATTTAGTTTGTCATGAAAAATTCTTAAAATAGTTGATAATAATAATTGGTTTAAAATCATGATCCCAGAGTCTGTTCAAACCTTCCAATAGGACTCTATTTCTATGGAATTATTTTGTATTTTGTCAGGTCAAACATGTGACTTCATATTCTGGCTGAACTTCATTTTTATCTTTATACTAAGTTACTTGTGTCTTACTGACTTCTTGTCCCTGAAATAAATGCTGGAGAGGATGTTTTTTTTATTCTGAGTCTCAGAGCACATCATCTTGTTATTAGCATCCAGAAAAAGTGATTTACTTGTTTGCCTTCAAGGTCAATAGATATTTTGTGACTGTTCATTCCTCTACATCAGCCATTTAACAGATCTCCAAAACAGGAGATTGGATGCTCCTATTGTAAGTTTTATTAGTGCTATGTAGAAATGTTTTGGAATAGAAAATTGCAGCTTTCCCCATGACCACCCTATGTACATCATTTCCAAAAAATTTCCTCAGTTTCACTTGCTTAAATATTGGAGCAAGGAGAACTTCCATTGTGCCAAGCCTAGATTTCTTTTTAAGTTTAATTGCCATAATGGAAGGCAGATTTCCACACGAACTTAGGGTTGGGAAGAAAGGATTAAACTTGTCTTTCTCATATGGCAATTATTTTTATAAAATCATCCCTTCGTATCCTATGCAGAATTATCATTATGGATAGAAAATGTGTGAGTTCAGACTAAATTTGATTAATTGGAGAAGAAAAAAACAAATGAACATACATTTCTAGGATTATATTAACATGACATTAGAAAGTGAGGTATCTAATGAGCTACTGGGAAAATACAGGGGGCAAATACAAGCAACACAGGTATTTATGATATAACTAAAAAAAAGCATATCCAGCTAATGATGTGTACAGTGGAAAACAATCATTGCTGCAAGATAAGCTAACTATTGAATATATGGAATATCACAACTATGATTGATGGCATCTTTGATATTATCAAGAAAGAAATGTCAAGAGTGAATATTGACATTTTGGAAATCAGTGAATTGACATGGGTTACTACTACTACGACAGCAGCAGTCACCAACCAGTGAGCTGTGGCCCACTGGTGGGACTTGAGAAAATTTTGGTGGGCCACAGAGAAATTTCATGCCCAGAGCTACCCCAAAAAAACAATTAATTCAGGCTGCACAGAAACACAAGGCAGCGCCACCCACATGGCCTGCAGGAACGCTCCCGCCCACTCACTCCCTACCCCGCAAACTTGCCTGCTAAAATTGTTATTTTTCCTTTTTCCAACCATCATCTGTTCTGCTGTGCTGGGAGATTTAGATTACCTAGGAAGCAGAAAATCTTGCTTTCTCGCTAGTCTTTAGATCTTTGGCTCTGCTTCCCTTAGGACTGAAGGTTTGCTTGCAAAAAAATTCAGTGCAGACTCACGGCATCAAATTTGAGAGACTGAGCTAGCCGATGGCAGATAGATAGATCACTGAATGATTCTGTGAGCAACTCAATCTGCCTGCTTTGCCTGATTTTGCATAAAAATTGTTTTTTTATTAAAAAAAATTCAATATTTACATAGATGGTATGTTGTGAGTTAATTTTGTGAGTTTGCTTGCAAGCAAAATTTATGTGACAGACTGAGCTAGCCAATGACAGATGGATAGATTTCTGAATGTATCTGTGATTTTTCTGTGAACAACTCAATCTGCCTGCCTGTTTTGCCTGATTTTGGGTAAAAGTTGCACTTTTTTTAAATAAAAAATTCAATATTTACATGCATGATGTCTTGTGAGTTAATTTTGTGAGTTTGCTTTGCCTGATTTTGGGTAAAAGTTGCTCTTTTTTTATAAAAAAATCAATATTTATATAAATATTTATAATATTTACATACAAGCCATGCCCAGCCAATCACATGACAACCAAGCCACACCCACAAATTAGGCCATGCCCACAGAACCAGTTAGTAGTCCCTGGGATTTAAAATTATGAGTTTGGTGGCCCCTGAGGTCCAAAAGGTTGGCGACCTCTGTACTACAGTCATGTCAGGAGCAGTATAGTCCATACTGACATGGACTATAATAAGCCACTTCATACCAAAGGAGCATTGATTTTCTACTATGCAATATATTCTATAATCTTCTAAGAAATCATAAAATCATAGAAGTAATCATCATTATTTGCAAAAATTTATAGAACTTACATTTGAACACAATCTAAAAATAACACAGTGATCTCAACTCAAACACAAACCAGGCCAGTAAATATTATGTATGATATGCTTTAAGCCTAGTTGCATAGGAAGCAGAAGCTGAATTGTTCCAGGATTACTTTCAAGACCTTGCTGACATAGCCCCCTCCCCATGACATATTAATTATACCAAAATTGGTATGCCGAAGTTAGACGTAAATAGCATCCATAGAAGTAGATAGGAACGTAAATAGGAAAGTTTGGCCTTTCTGCACAAAATATGACAGTATACTGCTGCCAAGAAAATTAAATGTTTATAGCAACTACTTTCTTCCAACAATGTAAAAGACTATTCTATACACAGACATTATCAGAGGAATTGTAGCAAAATTAAACTATGCACTCTGCAAACATGGATGGAACTTTTTCAGTCCCCTCCACCACCACCCCGTCGCCAAAGATCTGGTGCCGATTACAGCTCTGATCACAAACTCCTTGAAAATATACAACTTAAGCTAAAAGAAAAGAAACAAATACATAGTTTTTAAAATGCAGTGCTTAACTCTTTTACAGAAATTCATGATATCGTTAAAAATAAACCAAAGAAGATATCATGAAATACCAAAAACAAAAGAAGGTGAAATGGCTGCCTGCTGACATGTTGGAGGCAGAAAACAAAAGGCAATGGAGTCAGATCATTTTTTTCCCAATGAAGAGTTAAGTTCCAAAAAAGAGCAAGAAGAGTCAGAGCTAAAATAAACAATGCAAACAAGATTAACTGTTGAAAAGGAAGAATAGGAGTTATTTAAGGAGATTACAGAAATCAAGGACAAGTTTTATGCTGAGATGGGAAAGATAAAAGTTGAGGTAGACAACAATCTACTGCAGAAAGATATTCAGAAGAGAGCATGTTTATGGAACTTGCATAAAAAGATCCCCATCAGGAACAAGTGTCCACAAATAAGAGTTTAAAGCACTTCAAGTTTATTACATGCTACCAATATACAAGAATCTGATTTGCTAATAGTCAAGGCAAATTGGCACTAGATAAAAGTCAATGGAATTAATGACTTAGGTCTTTTGTGAAAGCATAGCAACTCCAAACTGATGATGCGTTTGACCCCATCCTCAGCCTAGCCTGGTCACCGTCTACAATCCCAAAATCAAAGATCCAGACAAAAAAATTGATCATTGAATTAGACACATTCTAATAAATTTAAGTAAGGATAAATTTGCTGTGAAAGTATTGCTAACAATTAAACCAGCAGAAAATATTAGAATTATTTAAAAGCTAGCAAGATTATGCAATCACATTGCAAAAGTGCAGGTTGAAAGCAGATATGAGATACAGCAATGGCCAAAAAATTTAAAAAGATCAATTTATATTCCTATATCAAAAAGGGAAATGCTAAGGAATGTTCAAACTGCATTTATCTCAATAAGATAATGTTGATGTTTTGTCATTCAGATTTTAAAAACACAGTGTGAGAACTGCCACATGTAAAATCTGGATTCAGAAGAAAGGGGATTGATTGCTAATATCCAAAGACTATTAGATGAGGCAAGGGACTTCCAAACATATGCTTATATCTTCACTATTGCTTATGTTAACTCTATTTAAAGACCATCACAAACTCTGGACAGTCCTTAAAACAAACAGAATATCACACTGCTTTATCTGCCTATTGAATGATTTGCATAATAATCTGAAAGCAAGAGTATAAGCAGAATATTATATAGGGTAACTTTTTGATTCAAATTGGTATGCCTAAGTTATATACTGTCACCTCATTTATTTATTTATCTACATGATATTTATTAAGAAATGCTAATCTAGAATAAGTAGAATGGAATTAAAAGATGAGAGAAACATCAATATCCTCACACACCCTGATGTCTGGGAGTGGAAGATTTACGGAATCTTGTTAAAAGTGGGGGGAAAGAGCAAAACATGTCCTGCTTATTACTAAGAAAAAAATTACAATGAAGACAACAAGTCATGCCAACTAATGTAAACAGATGGAAAAACGGCTGAAGCAGAAACACATTTTATCCTCCTATGCACAAAAACTTACAGGAAAGGTGACTGGAGCCATGAAATTTCCTACTTGGTAGTTCCTTTTTTTCAAATTTTTATTGGTTTTTAAGACGAACATAGACAAACAAAACATAAAAACATCAAGCCATCTTCCATATATGTACATACAGTGTGCCGGTTGGTTTACAAATTGTTTTGTGCTTCCATTTTGTAGTCTTTAATTACATTGTATATATTCTCATATTTTCAATCAAATATTAAATACATTAATATCATTGTTAATCAATCATTTGACTATACTTTTATTCATTCATGTTTCACGAAATAATCATATTTTACTTAATTTGTTTTATGACAGTTCATATTATCATCTCAAATCTATCCTACAATCATTTTGTAGATATAATAAGAAAAGAATACATCTTTATATATTTATTTTCTAAGAATCTACATATTTCATTACCATGTTTTATTGTCAATCCATTGAATAGATCCCAAATTTTATAAAATTGTTTTATCATCTTGTTCTCTGATTTCAAATGTCAATCTAGTCATTTCAGCACATTCCAATATTTTCTTAATGATTTCCTCCTGTGATGGTATTTTCTCAATTTTCCAGTTTTTAGCAAATACAATCCTAGCCACTGTTAATACATTTACAATCAGGTATTTCATGTCTTTACTATATATTTCAGGTAAAATTCCCAATAAAAATACCTCTGGTTTCAAATTTATATGCTTTTTTGTTATTTTTTCCAACCACGTGTGGATTTTAGTCCAATATTTTTTAGCATCCGCACAAGTCCACCACATATGGTAATATGAGCCAGGTGTCTGATGACATTTCCAACATTTTTCGGATTTATTCTTGAACATTCTTGCTATTCTTGTCGGGGGGAAATGCCACCTGTAAAACATCTTATACAAATTTTCTTTATATGCTGTTGACATTGTCATTTTATAATTTTGAGACCACAATTTTTGCCATTTCTCTAAATCAATCCCATATCCAAAATTCTTCCCCCAAGCAATCATTGTTTCTTTAACTTTTCCTTCTTCTAGCTTAATTTCTAATAAATATCCATACAATGTTTTAATCACCTCTTCATCAGTACCTGTCAAAATCTTATCTAAATCAGTCAGTTTATCATAGAAACCTTCTGTTTTAGAGTCTTTATTATACCTTGAATGTATTTGCACATATGAAAACCAATTCATCTTTATACCTTGTTCCTCTAGTTTTTGTATAGATTTAATTCACCCTTTTCATTCAATATTTCACCATATCTGGTGAAAGGAACTGTTTGTTGCTTTTTATATATTATAGGATAAGAAAATGCTTCAATAGTCGATAGCCAGACTGGAATTTTCAAATAGCATTGTCTTTTAGTTTAACCACAGAGACTCCCGTACATAATGTCTTCTAAAATACCCCTGTGTTTTAGTTCCTTTAGTTCCCTATACCAGAGAAAAGCATGCCACCACAAGAACAGATCATGTCGTTCTAATGTCAACAAACTAGTATTTCTTAATATTATCTATTCCTTAACCCACATCAAATTTGTAGCTTGGTAATACAACTCCCAATTAGGAAAACCAAATCTTCCTCTTATTCTGGCATCTTGCAAAAGTTTTAACTTTATTCTCGCTTTCTTACCTTGCCATATATATTTCAACACAATTTTATTTAAATCTTCAAAGTAATCTTTTCCAAGCATAACTGGAATTGTTTGAAACAAATATAAAATTCTGGGTAATATATTCATCTTGATTGTTGATATTCTCCCTATTAGTGACAGTTGTAATTTTTCCCATTTTGCCAAAGCAAGAGCTATATGCTGCTTAAGTTTTAGTGTACTGCGTCTTGCTGTCAAATGTATCCCCAAGTACTTGATCTTATTCGTCACCTGAATTTTCAATAGATCTGCCGGTTCTTCCTTTTGTCTTGACAGAATATTCTTTGTCAAAATCTTTGTCTTATCTTTATTTATTTTCAAACCAGCCACCTTTCCATATGCCTCTATCTTTTCTATCAATCTTGATGCTGTTTCTAGTGGGTCTTCTAAAATGAAAACCAGATCATCTGTGAATGCTTGAAACTTAAATTCTTCCTGTTTAATTTTCATCCCTTTTATTTTATTTTATTCTCTAATATTTCTGTTTTGCACTTCCAAGGTTAACACAAATAACAAGGGTGTCTTGTTCCTTTTTTTATATCAATAAAGTCTGTCAGTTCTCCCTCTATCATTACTTTTGCTGTTTGCTTATGATATATAGCTTCTATTGCTTGAATAAATTTTTTAGCAAAGCCCATCTGTTCCAGCTGTAATAACGTGAATCGCCAATTCACATTATCAAATGCCTTCTGTGCATCTAGAAATATCAGAGCCATTTGTTTTTCAGGGTATGCCTCATAGTGTTCCAAAGTGTCCAAGATTACTCTCATATTATCTTTAATTTGTCTCTTTGGGACTTCCGGTTTGCAGGGCTTCGGCAGCAGACAGGAATCCGCAATTGTGCGCAGTTTCTGCCTGGGCTCACCGCTGGAGTGCCCCGAGCCAGCTGGCTTCACCACCCATAGAGGTGGTGAAGAGGGGGGAGACTCCAGCAGGGTCAAGGAAAGCTGCATCTTTCCTCCTCAGCTGGCTAAACTCCCTTTCCCGAAGGCGATAAGGCACAAAGAAGCACTCAGCCGGAAAAGAAAGTACTGGAGGAAGTTAAGAAGTGAAAGTTTTGGCTGACTGGGATAAGAAGCAACAACTGAGGTATCCTGGATTTTAAAGTTTATAAAAGATACATCGCTTCCAAAGAAGATTTGGAAGCTGCGAATTAAAGTGAAAAGGGAAAGTTTTTTTTTCCACTCTCCTTTCTTACGTTGACAGCAAAGAGAGAAGAATGAGAAATCGGAAAAACCCGTTTTGGCACCAATAGGTAATTAAACTGGAAAATTAAATGTCAAGGGGACAATAAAGATTTCTGAACACTTAAAAAACATTTTTTGCTGTAAGTGGGAAGGGAGAGGAAAAGAATAAGAGCAGGATTTGGCAAGAGGAGGCTGCTTGGAATTTAAAAGAATCTTAAGTTAAATTGTAACAAGACTTCTAAAAGATATATCTTAACTGGAACTTTGCAACTAAACCACAGGAAGAGAAAGTGAAAAAAGAAGAAAGTGTTAAATGAAACAGTTTGTGTCTATTTGGATTGTTTGGTGACTTTGGGACTTTTGGAAAATATATTTGAGTGATCAAAAACAATTGGATAGTTGTTTAAAAAAAGTTTTTTTCTACAATGGCATCACTTGTAGATGAACTGAAAATGGAATTTAAAAAATATAAAGAAGAGGAACAAGAAGGGAAGGGCTCTCTTGGCTCCATTTTTCACTTCTTAGAAATGGTGATTGGCACCTACGAGAAACTACTAGAAAAGACTGAGCAACAAGAAGACTGGGACAAAGAAGAAGCCATCTTTAACGAACAAGTAACTTTAGTTGGGGAAGAAAGGGGAAAGAGGGGAAAGAGAATGGAGAATTTAAGACCTAAAAAAACAAACAAAAAAGGGAAAAATAAGGTGAAAAGTGGATATAATGTCAGAAAGCAATAGAAAAGGGGAACACAGAAGAGGGAAATGGAGGTGGAGAGACAAGGGGATAAAAAAGGGCAGAGTGAAGCAAGGGAAGAAGGAAGGGAAGAGAAGCTACAAAGGTTTGGAGCAAGATGTAAAGAAACAGGACTTGTTCAGAGACAATGGGTAAAAATTTAACTGAAAAAGAGATTCTGCAAAGGTACATAAGATTGTATTGTTATGCTTATATTAGAAATAATGTTAGAAAATTGGAACAACATATGATTAAAAAGTGGGATAAAAATATTTAGTGTAATTCAGTGAAATTTTTTTGAATAAAATAAATGAAATGAAATAAATGAGAGAATTGAATTAGTAAGGAATGGGAACACTTTAATTACACAATGTTTTAAAATATAAGTGAAATGGGGGAGAAGTAACTATGCAAAATGTATAAGGGTTCCCATAGAAGTATGATTCCTATTTGAAAAGTAATGTGTAAAATGTTTAAGATTTAAATGAATATTAATTTTAATGATAGAATTGAATTGGTATGGATTGTTGTTTTAATTATATCATATATTTATGATCTCTTCTTTTTTAAAATATTGTATGTAGCTTTCGAATGTACTAAGCAGAATCTAAATGAAAGTTATGTATTATATTAAGTGTTATAAATTTAGGGGAAAGATATAAAGGCGTCATACTCCAATCAGTGATTACAGGAGAAATTTTGCTTTAATGAGAAAACATAATAGACAGCTGAAACAGGACAGACAAAGGATATAAGTATAATGATCTAAATTGAGATGAAATAAATAAAATAGAATTAAGAGAGTTAAAAGATGGAAGAAGCTATATAGAAAATGTAGAATGGTAATAAGATATGGAAAGGTATACAAAAATGAGCATGAACTTGAATTGGTGTCGGTACAAAGAGATGTAACCTGGGATCAGGCTGCTTTCAAAAAAGATGTTTTATGTTTTTCATGTTTTGTGTTTTTTTTGTATATGTTTGTTGTTAAAAAAATCAATAAAACTTTTTTGGGGAAAAAAATTATCTTTGGCAGAAATCCATTTTGATCAGGATGGATAAAATTGTTTTAGTATTTTTTAAGTCTTTCTGCCAATATTGAAGCAAAAATTTTATAATCTGCGTTTAGTAAGGAAATTGGTCTATAGTTCTTGATTTGTAATGGATCGGCCTCTTCTTTTGGGACAAGTGTAATATAAGCTTCTGACCATGATTTAGGTATCTTCTTCTTTAACATAACTTCATTCATAACTTCTAGTAATGGAAGGTTCAACGATTCTTATAGTGTTTTATAAAATTCTGCCGGAAGTCCATCTGGACCTGGTGCCTTTCCATTATTTTGCTTCTTAAGTGCTTCAGTTAACTCCATCATCGTTATATTGCTTTCTAACATTGTTTCAATCTCTTTAGGTATCTGGGGTAAATTAGCATTCTGTAAATACTGTTTAACTCTTTCCTCATCAATATTCTCTTGTGTGTATAGTTTCCCAAAATAGTCTCGTATGATTTCCTTCTTCTCTTTACTACCATAGCAAACTTGGCCTTGGTCATCTATTAATTGCAATATTTTCCTAGAATCTTTCTCCTTTTTCAATTTATATGCTACCCATCTACCTGGTTTATTTGCATCTTCAAAGTAGTTCTGTTTAGCACCTCTGATTTTCTGTGCTAATTCTTCTTTTTCTATTAGACCCATTTTATGTTTAATTATATCCATTTTTAACTTAATGTCCTTTTTCTGTGGCATTTTCTGTAGCTCTTTTTCAAGTTCTTTATACTCATCCTCTAATGCCCTATGTTAGGGATAACATTGTTCACCCTAACTGTTTTAGGTGAAATAATAACTATGAATCATAGTTAGTGTATGCAGCTTTAACTGTAAAATAGCAACTGTGGTGTGGTTATGAAAACCATATAAAACTAGCAAGGCTACAGCTTGCTCTCTCTCTCTCTGGCTTTGATGATCCCTGATTACTGCTTGGAAGCAAGACTGCATTGCTCGAACGGGAGAGACAACAACGGACTGATTTATGTGAACTGACAATAGGATATTCTACATGGACTTTGCTAACTGAATATCCCTGAATGGACTGACTATATGGTAACTGAATATTGGACTGTTTTTGACTATGCTATAAACTTATACTGGAATAAAATATATTCTTGATAGCACAAGCGTATCTGTTATTTTTACTGTATGTTA
>BLBF01000011.1:38009494-38027005 GCA_015471245.1 Laticauda colubrina
GTTTAGCTTGTCTACCTAACCCTGGTTGGGGAACCCAGGCTTAACACCCTAGAAGCTAGTCTTTTCATGGTATTTCTTTTCCTTGTAGTTTATTATCAAGCCTCTGGCATATGCCTTCATTGTATCTCATACATTCTGAATTGATGTATCTTCTATTTTGTTTTCTCTAAAGAAGGAAGCCAGTTCTTTCTCCATCCACTGTGTGAAGTCTTTTTCCTTTAATATAGGATTATTTAATGTCTAAATCTTATTTGTCCTTTCCATTTAATTGTCTTTGGATTATGATCTGCCCGAATACTTGTTTCAGTATTTATTTCTTGAATATTAGCTAACAATTCTGTTGACCTACATATCATATCTATTCTGGACCATGATAAATACCTATTTGGTATTTTCTACTTGGGAGAAGGATTGTGACAGATCTGGACAAAATATTAAAAGAGCAGATATGTCAACCAACATTTATTTATTTATTTATAAATTTACATTTCTAAGACTAAGCACTTTCCAATGACTCTGGGCAACACTGAAGTTCTAAGAATGGGGGGGGGGGGAGGGATAAAAAATAGAAATAAAGTGTGGTGATTTTAGAAAAATGTAATGTGTGAAGTCAAGATATTCCCAATTGTAAAATATACTGTATTTTACACCAGGAAAGTCCAATGAAGAAATATCACTCTCTTGGAATTTTAGTGTTGGTAAAGGATTGAAAATACCTTGGACGACAAGAATAAATCATTGAATATTAGATGACATTAAACCAGAATATTCAAGGAAAGCAGTCATAATAAAGGCTCAATATTCTGGAGACAAATCAATGGAAAAAAATTCTCATAAAAATGATAAGCAATCAAAGCAAGCCAACAGAAGATAAAGTAATTAGATGCTATTGCTGATGACACAAGCATAGGCTTATAAGGACTCGAAGAATGAATTAGT
This sequence comes from Laticauda colubrina, assembly GCA_015471245.1. NCBI lineage: Eukaryota > Metazoa > Chordata > Lepidosauria > Squamata > Elapidae > Laticauda > Laticauda colubrina. The sequence continues at coordinate 38,010,434 of BLBF01000011.1, forward strand.
AAAAAACAGTCTTTGTAAAATGTCCATCCAATTAGAAAGCATTGAAAATGAATGAAACAAAATCTGCATATATAGAAAGAAATTGCATTTTAGGGATTGTTTGAGGGGAACCCCATCCCTAATTATTTCTGCCTATCCCACCAAATCTGGTTGGGTAGACATGCTACAAGTCTTGTTTCTGAAACAGTGCCATCTAGTGCAGGGGTATCAAACTGGATTTCTTTGAGGGCTGGATCAGCATTGTAGTTCTCCTCTGGGGTCTGGGGCCGGGCAGGGATGGGTGGGACAGATGCCTCCTACAACACCCTGCTGGACAAAATGGGGGTCTGCGCATGGCTCCTCTGTGTGGTTTTTCCCTCCATGGCCTCCTACACTCTGCTGGCCAAAAATGGATGGCCCATTGTCAGCCCATTTTTGACCTGTTTTTCTGCCCATTTTTCAGTCTGTTTTTCAACCTTTTTTGACCTGTTTTGGCCCATTTTTCAGCCTGTTTTCAGCCCATTTTTGGTCAGTTTTTCCACCCATTTTTGACTCATTTTTGGCCTGGTTTTCAGCCCAGTTTTGGTTCAGTTTCAGCCCAGTTTCGGCCCATACAGTGCTGCAGGAGGCCATAGAGGGTCAAAATGAGCCACACATGGCTTGTTTTAGCTGCCAGAGACACCGCGGGCTGGTCCTTTGATATTTCCAGACCAACCCCGCAGGCCAGATCTGGCCTTGAGTTTGACACCCCTGATCAAATGTGATTCAGGAAGCATGACTTCTCTGTTGTAGCACCTGTCAAAAAGTAAGAGCAGCCCTGTTGGCCTATGGGAAAACCCTCAAGAACTATTATAGCCTTTTCTACCAGACACTGAGGACAGGTTGTTCCATTGTAATTTTTAGGGACTTTATTGTAATGCTATTTTACTAGTTCTTGTTTTAATGCTTTTGGATTATGAAATGTCTAGAGTCACAAGATGGCTATCTAACCTCAAAAATAAATATTTTATAAATATGTTTTAAATTATTTCCTAGGAGGCTGGTATCAGAGTCTTCATAATACCCAACAATATCTCAGCTGCAAACAAATAATTTGGAAAATTATTTATTTTTAAATTTTAGAATTATGCTTAATGTAAGTGTCATTGCATGTACAGCAGAAGTAGAATCTTCACTAGAAGAAACAAACCTTTCTGATTTATTAGGTATATTCTTATACCCTGGTAGTAAACAGAAGCTAATTTAAAATGTGTTGGTAGCTCTTTGGATGTTCTGCAATACATACACAAATGTTTAGATTCCTGTACAGCCTATAAAGCGCAAATAAAATTGAAAGTTTAAAAAAAACCTGCCAACTATGTTATTCTAATTGTTTATTTCTTGTTTTGAGAATTTCCCATCTCTAAACTAGGAATAAATTGGTTCTTTTAAACAATTATTGTGCACCAATACTGGTTTTTTAGAGTATTTGTTGCAATTTTGGACATACACATACACATCCATATATATACAGCATATGTACATACATATAAAGGTAAAGTAACAGTTTCCCTATCTAGTCGTGTCCTCTGTCGGAGGTGGTGCTCATCTCCATTTCTTGGCTGAGGAGCCAGAGTTGTCTGAAGACACCTTCCATCATCATTTGGCCAGCATGACTTTATGCTGAGGCATATGGAATGCTGTTACCTTCCCACTAAATGGTACCTATTTATCTACTCGCATTTTCATGCTTTCAAACTGCTAGGTGGACAGGAGCAGAGGCAGATAATAATCTTGTGTGGACTGTCAGCTTTCCAGCTGACAAGCTCAGCATGTTTAACTGCTGAGGACTTGCACCTCCATATATAAATATAAGTATGTGCATGCATGTGTCTATGTATGTATATGTATATGTATACGTGTATACACAGAGAGAGAGAGAGAGTACAACATTCCCTAGATCATTTACTTCATGCTTTCTTTCCACTTATTTATAATTGACTCATTAATGGACTTTGAAGTCTACTATAAATAAATGTACAGCATTTCACTTGCTCCAAATATGGTGATCCCTGTACTAAACTATTATTCATTTTCAAAATAAAATTATGATTTCCATTAATCATAGCCATTCCTTGAACCAAATATCTAACAATTACAATGTCTTGTAATGCTGTATATTTCTGACAATTGTATTTTAAATAGACACTTTTTGTAAAATTATTTTTGCCATTGATCCTTAATATGAAAAACTATCTAAACAGATAATTATTTCTTATCTTTCAAAAAGAAAAATCTTCTGTCACAAGAGACATTAAACAAGTTAAAATGTAAGTCTGCATGAAACTTTTCTGAAGTAAGCACAACACTGTATACACTGGAGGTAAATTCAGGGAACATCGGGGGTAGGATTCTACCGATTCGCACCTATCTGCTAGAACCTGTTGTTAACTTTCTAAGCAGTTTGGAAAACCGGTTGTTAGAAGAAATATTTTGGTTTTTTCCACTTTACAGTCCTAATCCTGTAAGGAAGGTAGGAAGGAAATATTCTGGTGTTGTTGCATACAGAAACTGCCTCTCCATTACTGTTATTACATTCTTGGCAGGACTAGTCTTCCTGTTTCCAGAGCTTCTCTGGAATTTTTTTTTCCTCTCCTTTGCTGATATTTTGCTTGTGTCCAGCCCAAAATTGACATATATGTAGCAATTTCACTTGGAAACCTGACAGCTTGATTTTCTTAAAGGGGAAGGATTGTTTGAAGCTTTTTACACTGCTGTTGGGAGGAAATACTCTCCTGTTGGAGTTAGCACTTTGAAGAAATAATTGAATAACAAAGCAGAGCTGCCAGAAATAAGCTTTTAATGACAAGGAACCAAGATGAGTGACATTCAGCAAGGATTATTGGCTAGCTAGAAAGATTGACATTCAAACATGAGTTTACATACCCTTTCTGAGTTTTGGTGAAGTATAATTCTGTGCTTGGTGATGTTTAATCCTGTGTTTATTGATGGCATAATTTTCCCTATTCAGCTTTGTTTAGAAGGAAAAAGGTTAATCTCTGTTTCTGAAAAGAAACTTGGGTTGAGAAATCTGGCTAGTTCCTGTGTCTATTTGGTCTGGTAATTGGTTTAACAAGTAACAGCTACTGTTGTGATTGAATTATTTGTATTTGTGTTTGTGAATTTTTTCCTGCCTCATGGTTTTTTTTTAATTTGGAGAGGGGGTCTTCCTTCACTGCTTTAGTGGTATCTGTCACTGTCCTTTTGGGGTGTACTTCTAAGAGGCAGGATGCAAGTTTGGCACTGATTTTTACTGCCTATCTGGGGCATGTGATCTTTCCTTAAATCTGCATGATTTCCTTAGGATATCTTGTGAGTTGAGTGAGACCAGTTGGTGTCTAAGTAATGCAAATGGATCTAAGGATTGCTTCTCCTGGGTGTGTTATTTCTAGAGAACTTACTTAAATGACCTCTCTGCTAAAGGGTTTCACTTCATGAGCAAGAGTTGACTGCTGATAGTTATCATTGCATTTTAACTATTTTCATTCCTCAAGGTGCTCTGACACCTTGCCTGATTTATAACTCTGGCTGGCAGGAATTTTTAATCTCATGATTGGTATTTAGGGCAGCTTTTTGCAAGCAAAGAAACTTTTTGTATTTTTGTACAGGTAACCCTTGACTTACAACAGTTCATTTAGTGACCATTCAAAGTTACTATGACATTGAAAAAAGTGACTTATGACCGTTTTTCACACTTATAACTGTTGCAGCATCTCCACAGTCATGAAAGGCCAGGAGAGGAGAAGCGCCCCTCGATGTGAGTGACATCGAGTTGGCCATGACCACCCAGTCACATGACCACCCATCCACACCTACCAGCTGGTTGTTAGGTCAGAGAACCGGTTATTAAATTATTTGAATCCTATCCCTGGGAAACATAGAATAGAAGGAATACCAACAGTAATTGTACACTAGGTTTTGTTCCCTGAAAGTAGTTGTCCTTCTTTTATTCAAAATATTTTAATAATAATGACATTGATGCCCAACATCAATTCCTTTTTATAAATATATTATAAAAGCTCATTAATATATATTTTTTAATTTAGTCAACTGTTGCCTATGGCAGCATATTTATGAAAGCATTAAATTTTTTTGAGTCTGTGATTGTCCAGATTTTATTTGAGAGTTTAGGGTGCTGCATTCATGTATATATCAAGAAGGAAGAATGCAGGCTTTGGAATAAATGAGGTGGGTAATACTTTTTCCAAATACAAATCTGTGAAACAACTGAATTTTGAAGCATACTGGCTTGTAATTTGCCAGAATCCATATTTGGGAGAGGTGAGGATGAAGGGAAAAAATATGAATTGGAATTCTTGATAAATGGATCTCTATCCATAGTAAGCTTTTCATTGCCTAACTGTGCCTGACAGAAAGTTGTGGCTTCAGGATGAAATAAAATCTGAATTGTACATGGATAATGCTACTCATTATATACTCAAAATGTAATTATTATCAATTATACTCAAGGGAAATTGTATGTAAGAATGTATGTTTGCATATACCAGTATTCATTTCTCTTTCTTTCTCTCTCCCTCCCTCCCCCCTCTCCATCTCTGTCTCTACATATACATACATACATACGTACATGCATACATACATACGTACATACATACACCAAACTCTAAGATAAACATTATTTTAAGCAAAAAAAATCAGTTTTGCTCATTTTCTTTCTTTTCTCGCTTTAAAGTTCCTTATTGTTTTTAGCTGTTACAGATTAATTTTCCTCCTAGGCAATGATAACTCGAGCAAAAAGCAAGTCTACATGTGCAGTAGGTTATAAACTGATATTTCTCTTGAAATTCTTAACAATTTTATAAGAAACACATTCATGGGTTCCCCTTGCAAGAAATATTCAGTTTCCAATAGTGTTCATCATTTGTGATCTCATCCATTATTCTATATGCTCCAATTGATAATTAATAATAATTAGACTTGTATGAGACCAGACTTTGGTTTTCACATAATCTTTTCTATTTGCTCTTTTTCTTTCCTCCTCTTCTCCCTTCCTTCCTGATTCCCTTCCCTTCTCTTTTCTTCCATCTTTTCTTCCTTTCTTGTTACTTTAAGTAAAGGTAAAGATTTCCCCTGTCCAGTTGTCGCCAACTCTAGGGGGCAGTGCTCATCTGTTTCTTAGCCAAAGGACCCAGCATTGTCCAAATGTATTTCCATGATCATGTGGGTAGCATGAGTTTAAGCTGAGGTGCATGGAATACTTCCTACCAAAGTTGAACCTATTTATCTACTTGTATTTGCATGCTTTCAAAATGCTAGGTGGGCAGAAGTTGGGGCAAGTGATTGGAGCTTGTCATGTCATGTGGTGCTTAAGTCTTGAATCCAGGCTATCAGCTTTCTAGCTGACAAGCTCAGCACCTTTAATCACTGAGCCATCGCATCCCCTCTTTTTACTTTACACATTAACAAAATACTTTCACTCATGCAGATGGTACATTTTGAAGGATCTACTTGGTCACTGTGAATCTGACTGAGTCAGCCTGATAGTGAGACAGTGAAATTCTATGTGGCTTCCTTTCAGCTTCTGGGTCCTCTTCTTTGGAGCAACTTGCTTTCATAGTGATGAGAGAGTCACCCAACCTGTACCAAATGACTTTCCATTCTGCATAGCTATTTCCCCAGTGAAGGAGCCTCTTAAATATACTGTCAAACTATTTGCAGTTTCATTATTTATTTATTTATTTTGTTTGCCACCTAACCTGTTGTGAGCCAGATGGCTAAAGCCATTACCAGTGGCTTTACGTTAGAATCCGGACACTGCAAATAACAAGGGCCACCTGCACCCACACAAATACTGATTTTGTCCTTCCGCAACTGACACACTATGGGCTCATCCTTAATCATGAACCTTTTTTCAATTACATATTTTTATGACACTGTCTGCTGCTGAGGGAACATGAAGTCATAGTTTTTCCCATTTAAAATAGCACTTGTCTTCTCCTGACACAATTTTTACCACACTTCATCAAGGAAGCAGTTTGTGACCTGCCCAGCTTCTATTGATCACCTAGGCTACTACCTTAATTTCAGAAGTTCTGAGTCATACAAAGAAGAAAACACCTCCATTTCATTCTGCGCAGAGACCTAAACGCAGCTGCTCTGGGCAGAAGCAGTTCAGGCATCAGCAGTAGCTAATGGGAATATATTTGTGTGGCATTGTTGCATGTGGCTGTACATCAAAGCAGCAAGAGCTAAGAAAGCAGACGGCAAATTCTGGATTAATGAAGTGGGGAGAGGGGGCTGCTTCAGGTATCGAATGGCATTGCTATCATGTAAGAACAGACTGGCTGCCACATTTGAGAACGTAAGGAAGACCCTGGGAAAAACCTGTCATGTGTTTGTTTAAAATTATAAAACCTGAAGAATCTGCTAAATTTAAAGAATACTCCCGACATAGTTTATTATAAATATAAGTATTCACATATTTTGTATAATATTTATATGAAAAGGTTTATTAAATGTTAATGCTTAATTAAAAATTAAAAATTAGTTTGTTATTATGTAATTTGTATTTCAGGAAAATATTGACAATAGTCATGATAAAAAGAATTACACATCAATGTACTTCTTAATTAGCCTATGACACTGTTATCAAAGTAAAAGCTCCTTGCCTCTTAGTATAAATACACAAATTCAAATTCTTATTAAAAACAGTTTTCTCCTGACATACATTTTAAACGAAGGGCAAACCTATTGCAACCCTGGGGCAGCATTTAGTCCTTGAAATTATTTTTGTAATCCCCAGAGCCCCATCCAACTGTGATTACAGAAAACTGCTATTTTACATCAGGAAATCCATGAAAATTGTAGCATAAGCCCTAACAGGGTTTTGAATAGCAAAGAAAAAAGGAAAATCCTCACTGTACAACACTGTTGGCTTTACAGCATTGGGTTCCTCAATGCAGCTCTCAGGTTTCCACAGAAGGCAGCTTACTCCTGGAATTCTAGATTGTTCATTGCCATTTTTATTTCATTGTTAGTGATGGATATAGAGATGGGAGCAACCATCCACTACAGAACAGCTTGGAGCTCTTTATTTACTTGGCTAAACTTGACCAGAGGGTCATCAGCCCTCTGGTTGCCCACTATTATTTGTATCTGTTAATTGATCTACATTAGCCAGTAAAGCTGCTTTAAATAATAGCACATATAAAAATGAACCTGTTAAAAGCCATAAAGAAGTGTTTTTGTTTAATTTAAATTGAAACAAACTTTTAATTGTTTCAACTGGGGCAAACAACTACAGCTTTCTAGTCATAGGTACCTTTCCAGCAGACTTCTAGAAAACCTTTGCAAAGAATCAATACATACTTATTGCAAGAATAATCTATTCCTATCTAACAATTTGCTGTTTGCTTATGGGGAGGGAGGGAAGGAGGGAGGGAGAGAGGGAGGCAGTAGAAAGGAAAAAAGGCAAAGGATCTCAAAAATAAGAACTTGATTTATAATTAATTTGAACCCATAGTTCATGACAATTCTTATAAATACTTTGAATACCTCACTATTAACCAAATGACCCACTTTACTGTTTTATAGAATCCAAAAGTATAATCTTTGAAAACGCAAGACACGATCAAGTCTCCATTGCCACTGGAGCCAGAGGGAGAGGCGGAGATGCCATGGGTAAAACAGATATAAAGCCAAACAAAAGCTTAGTAATTCATAACTTAACTGTGTCCAAACACCTAAGATTTCTTCCAATTCCTTTCCTCATTCCCATTTAGTGCCAGTACTTCCAAACTAGGAAATGCAACACATTAACATATGCCATTAAAGATAGTCCTCAACTTACAACAGGCTGCTTAACAACCATTCAAAGTTATGACTGCTGTTTTCTCCACCTCACAGTCATACATTTGGGGCATTTGGCAACTGGCTCACATGTATAACTGGTTGCAACATCTTGAAATGATGTTTTACATTTTCTTTGCGTTTTCCAGCAAGAAAAAAGCCCATTACATAAGCTGGATTTGGACTTGTGCACACGATTCATTTAACAACTCCAGTGAGTTAATAACAATATCATACAAATGGTTGCAAAATCAAATCCACTCACATGGTGACTCAGTTTATGACTGCAACAATTTACAACCAAAATTTCAGGCTCAATTATGGTCATAAGTTACCCTGTTACCCTGTTAGTATAGACATCCCCAACCACTGGTGTCGGTGGTGGCAATTTCAGCGGTTTCAGAGGAGGGAAATGGTTTCACATGTGTAACCTAACTCCCATGCATGTGCAAATGAAGCTTCATGTGCTTGCCCACTGCTTCAGCAGCCCGGATCCCAACAGGCCATGGCCAGTAGCAGGCCCAGGGGTTGGGAGATCCATTTATTAGTATGTCCCATATATTAATAACTTTTCCTTGCTATCTCAGTCATTCTAGATTGAGCTGTAGCTTTACTATCTCTTCTTTTCTCACATAATCATTCTAAACTGACGGTTGTCTCCAGAGAATTCAGCTAGATTATATTTGAGGAAGGAAGGAAAAAATAAACAATCCTGGTACTTAGAAATGAAGCCTTGGTTTGAAGATAAACTTCTTTCAATTCTTCAGCAGACATCAGACACAATCATCTTTAGAGTTTGGTATACACTGTATATTGATTATGCCTAAGAATACATAGGAAAAATATACAATAATTGGATATGAAAAAGTATTTTATCTTTTCAAAATGTACCAGCTCAAATAATTAGATTTCTGTGTACTTGCCCAGGAAGCATAAAATCCTCTGCCTTTTTAAAAACAAAGTCAAAATATTTCAGGTTCCCAAGGTACTCAATCTCCCTTAATATTTATAAACATGTTGCTTGTTAATTTTCATTTTTAAAAACTCTTAAGTGGTTCTACAAATTTCAAATTAACTGCAATTTTGATTACTATGAATTTTTTTTTGCCTTAGGACCTCAACCCATCAATCTAGTACACCAATAGTTGCATAATAAAACTAGGCTAGTTGCACAGAACTTTATATTTAGTATTTGCCTTGTATGACCTTACTTCTAAAGATTACAGATTATAAGAGAAATTATATTCTGAAAAATGTTTTTAACTAAAGTAAACAATAAGCTTTTACATGTCTTCTTAGCAAGAAGACTATTTCATTTTTAACTTGTATTCAGCAATCTCTTGGCTGATGTACTCTTTAGTCCCTCAATCTTTTTCTCCATAGTTCATACTTCATTCATACTTCAATGGACTAGAAGGCAGAAAATCTATATATATAAAAGTGAAATACCACTCACCTATCATCACAAAATCTCCAGAACCATAAAGGCTACAAACTTGAAATTTGGCACATATGTTCCTCTTGGCTTCTAAGTGCTAAGAAAGGATTTTTCAAATGACCATCAGAATATTAGTATTTCATATGTTATTATTAACATGCTCTGATGCTAAGGAGTTCTACTCCCCCTCCCCACCTGAAAAGAAATCTGTTCCAAATGCAAAACACAAGCAGAGGAGAGGAGTTTCAGTTTCAGAGCAGCAACCAGCTTTAGTACTGAACAGTTGAGCTAAGCCATGCCCAGGCTCCTTGCTGTGTCCTTCTTGTTCACACAACAAATACTGCTTCAGTTTCCAAACAGCTCTCAACTCTCTCACACACTGACAGGACACTAGCCAGATGAATACCGATGGATGCTGGTAGGCAGAGGCACAATTTTTTCCCCTTATTTTCCTCCCTAAAAACTAAGACCCATCACGTAGTTTTGTACCAAAGCACCGGTATATAGCTAGTGTTCATATATCATTAAATTTAACCCATTCTGCAGATATTCCATGTAATATCACATTTAACTAACATGCCACTGACTCTGTACATATACATATTTTTTCCATATAGGTATATTTATTTGTGATGTTTATAAATTGTCTTGTGTATCTGAAACAACAAACATCAATATTAAGTAACATGCTCATCTCTCAGGGTATTTCTGGGGACTATGTGGTTCATCAGTGTTGAAAACTAAGATGACAGGTCTTTGTTCACATACAGGTATGTCACTTTTTGTACATGTGGTCATTCATTTAAATCTCTCTATCTTTCATGTTCATTACAACTTTGAAAGGTACTATTTCTATTCATTGACTGCATTTGAGTAGATTCTAAAGTCATTCTTGTACCTTGTGCTGCAATGGACTTTTATAAAGAATAGAAAAGGCTTTTTAGAAAATGTAATATGTATTCTTATTATCAAAAAAGTATTCAGTATTGTATTCCCAAAGTTTGAAAGGGACATTATTATAATGTAATTATATGTAACATTATTGCATCCATATTTATAATTTACTTTATTACTTTATTGCTTTTATTCATGCATATATTATCGACTTTTACTACTACTCTGAATTCTTTTCTTTCAACTGAAATCTCTTTCAAATTGATTGAGCTCTGATTCAGTAGTAGCAACGGCATATTACAATGTATTGGGAACATTTTGACAGTCTAACTCAAATAATTATATTTAGGCATACACTTTTTAATAGGGGGAGGTAAATCATACAATGTGGCTGCAAAAATTAACCCAAATAGCTGGAAAAGTATATTAGTTTAGAGTCTTGTTACTCCTCGTTTCATGTAGCTGAGGGCATATTTCCTATCTTCCCTCGACATATGCACATAACATTTCTGATTACTCCTATGAGTTTCTCACAGCCAAATATTCAGATGGTTTAGAAATCTACGGAGAAAAAAGTTAAGGTATGGAAGTTGATTTCATTAATGTGAATTTCAGTTATGAAAAAAACATTGAGAATCAAACCAAAAATATATATTTGAGAACATAATGTAGTTTTATATTCATTTTTATAAAATGATAGGGTGTGAATGCTCCAATTGCAAAGAAGAAAGAAAAAACAAAACTACAGACAATAGAAAGAGTCTCAGCTCACCACAAACCTGAATATTTCACTCTACTTTAACATCTGAAAAACACCAATTCCTAAAACCTTGTCCACATCTGTGAATGCAAGCAACATATTTTCTACTATAAATAAAAATTTAGTTAACAAGATGAGATAAAGTAAACCTACTTCAATTTCTCTGCATTTTCTCAAGGTCTAAAAATTGGTAATGTGACAGATCCATCTCATTTTTCTTAGTGATGTTTTTATTATTCTTTCACTCAATTAAAGCAGAAATGGATATTGCATCTTCTGACTGTATAATTGTTATTGTAATCTGTTTTCTATCACTGCTTGGGAAATTGGTCCAAACAACATAAACTATGGACAGCCCCAAAATACAAGTCATTTTCTTTTACTACAATACTTAAGGAGACATCTATCATGGTACTCAGCTCATATGCAAGGATTACAGTACAAAAAGTTATTTGTAAATTGGAAAAATACATCATGAAAGGCACCTTTTACTGCATAGTAATGCATAACCCATAAATGAAAATTTTATTCCTTTAGGAAATACTATATAACATATCAAATCTTAGAAATAAGCACATTAAGTTGTGACATAAAATGAACATTTTACATTCACAGGGCATAAAACTTCACCAGCAATTATTAAGAAAAAAGATCTAAATACAAAAACCTAATCCAAAATATTTATACTGACTAAATTTCTACTTAGGAGTTATTATCAAATACAGTATCTATGCAGTGTATGAATTTTAGGACCTAAGCCTATATTTAGTCTCGTAAGCACTAGGCCTACAGCTAGGATGTTATTTGTTGTGTCATAGTAATCAACTAATAATAAAACTCTCAAATACCTACTGCCTTCTAAATTGTAATATTAAATTCCAGAACATTTATTCAGAGCTAAATACGCATAAGTTTCCTATCTAAACTAGATATTCTTTATATATAAATCTATAAATAGCTAAATATAAATAATATAATATTAATATAATAAATATCTAATAATGAATTGACTGAAAATAAGCTTTATTTATCAATGAATATATTTAGTTAAATTGAAGGGTAAATGCCCTGGTATAAAAGATTTGCACGAGAATCTTTTTTAGAATTGAAATATTTCATTTTGGCATAATAGAGCGTATTTCCATTGATTCACTCATAGACTTCAAAAATACAGGTTCTAATCCTAAGCAATTTTATTTGGAATTAAAAAAAAATTCATAGTAAAACAGAATTGCATAAATTGTATTCCGTTATTAGTTTGCACTGATAAGTCAGTTTGTACTTCCAGCAATATTATTTGTTGTCCATGCAAGCAATTTAAACTGTACATATATATGCTTTCATATGGATGAATACATGAATAGGAAAAGCAAAGCAAAAAATATAAAACAGTAATTCCAAAAGGAATAAATATAAGCAGCAAATAATAAGTTGGGGAAGATGCCAGAAAATGTCACACTGCTTTAAGTATGACAAAGTGGCTGACATTCTGTTTTCCATGCACAATGAATGCAAAAGAATGAATCATAAATTAAGACATGAGTCCCAAGTATTTTAAGGAGCCAACCAATTTTTGAAATTATGTTGTGGATGGTCCCTCAAAATGGCTATAGAAGTTGTCCATTCATAAAAAGGTTACACTGAAGACATCTTGTTTCAAAATAGTTATTTAAAAAATAGCTATCTGCTATTCCCGCCAATAAGATAAAACCTATTGTCTCTGTTTAGTTTGGGTCTTTACGGGGCAGATGGGTATATTTTCAAAACACTTGGCTGTAGCTGATAATTATTTCATTTCTAAAAACTCAGATGATCTAGCAAGCTTGGTGAGCACCATTTGTAGAAATACTGGCAATATTAAGATAAGCAATTGGTTGTTATTTTAAAGTTCTATATTCTTCAAATTAATTTATCCTGTGCTCAGATACAAAAATTATCAAATGGAAATTATAGTCTTATTATCATTAGGAACCAGTATGGATATAGTAGAACATGTTCCAATTAAAACTCAAACTGTCACTCACAAAGCACATAAAAAAGCAAGCCATGCATGGAACAATAGTCATTTCTGTTCACCAAATTATTGGAAACTACTTGTAAATCAATTTATATCTTCCCTTTGCATATTCTATTCCATAGATGATTAGGGAACTGCCGGTAGTAAATTTGATGTTGTGGCAAAGGAACAACAAGAACTCGACAAATTCCTATGGCAGGAACAAAAGTCTTACACTAAACATGGTGCCTGTTGTTAACAAATAAACTTCCATTCAAGACTGTTAATTTCTAACAATACTTTAATTCTTAGATTAAAGTCTTTAATTCTTTAGACTAAAGAATTAAGCTTTAATTCTTTAGACTAAAAAACATCTTAATTCCCATTTTTACTGAGGCATACAAGCAATCCTTCCTGATCACAAGTAGCACTGTATTTCTATACTTACTGCTTTTTTTTTCAGTGACTTCTACATCATTCAACATGGCTACATTCATTGTTTCATGGATATTCAATGCCTCCTATACGATAAATGGAGCAATCAAAACTCCAGTAGAAAAGTATTCTACTTTTATCAAAAATATGTTAAAAAAACATATACAAAGAAAACAAAGCAGTCTCGTGATTTACAGGCTAATTATCAAAAAGCATGTAGTCATTTCATAACACATCGCTGGTGAAATATATGTTAAAATCCTTGCTTTTAGAGTGTACAGATTTTCACTGCAATCTTTACATTATGGTGAGACAGTCTTTGTTAATTTTCTTCTATTTGTTCTTCTGTTGATGAACAGTTATGAGAACTTTTAAAAAGGACTCTAGAATAGAATATATTTGGAAAATAATTTGCAAAGTACTAGAATGCCATAGTTCCAAAGTACTATTACCAATAGTAATAGAATACCATTTATTTATAGTGAAACTTATGGTTTCGCAATCATCACAGAACAGATATAAATTTTGTTGAAAACCAAGATATTAAGTGCGATACGAAATATTTAAATTTCATAAATTTAAGCTACATATTTTTTTAAAATTATACTAAATACGTTCCCACTTTACATTTTTCAGAATTCATCCTGGAGCGCACATTTATCAGTCAGATATATAAAACTGATAAAACAGCTTAAGCTAGATTTTTCATATCATAAGCATTTCATCCAATGCCCTAATGCTACACTTTTAGTTGTTCCAGGAAATATTTACACATCATATTACATACTACTTATCTAAATTACTTATATTAACTTGAAGAAATCAAGTTTGCAAAGTATTTGCATGTGTATATTTATTAATTTTATTTTAAGTATTAGAAATGATAACATACTAAAATATGCATATATTTCTGTATGTATTTAATATAGAAAAAGGAGCAGCATTGATTATAAAATTTTCTTTCCAATTTAATTAGATTTACTTTCAAATAATATATTATTTTTCCTTAATTTCAAATAAATATATTGTTTGAAAAAACATGTATTATTAATGCAGTAAAAGCAAAGAAATATCTCCCTTCTTCATAAAAACACAATTAATAAAAAATATTTTGAAAGGATGGTATGCACATCAGTAATCAATTTTTATGTGTTTTAAGTAGTTCCAAATAACTGAAGTGTGTGTGTGTGTGTGTGTGTGTGTGTGTGCGCGTGTCTATGTGTATATGTATTATGTATGTATATATAATATTTAACACTCCATGATAAATGCTTAACTTAAATATAGTGGGAAAATTCAGCATGGCAAAGATAATTAAATATATTTCTCTGAAATCATCAGCTTCTCAAATGTTTGTCAGTTGTGGCTTTAGGTCTTAAAACAGAGTTTCACTTATAGAATGTCTTTGTATGAAGTGCATCTGTTTCTGTAGAGTTTATACAGTAGGAACCAATTAAAATAAAATTGATTCATCATTATCTCAGAAGGAAACAAATAGTTACATTTTGAAACAGACACTATGGTTCAAAGTCAATATTCTTCAGAAAGATAATGCTTTCAATTCTTCTTTCACTCAAATATATATACAAGAGTCGCACCAGAAACCTAATAAGAATTTTCAAACAACACACTTACTTTTAATAGCAGATGTTGAGGTTTAATATATAGAAGAACTACAAAACAATTACCAGTCTTTTCCCAGTAAATAACTTTATTAAATTTAAGTCATCTAATGTTATTTTACATGTAATTAAGTGATGTTGAACAACATTGAATGAACTACTTACTCACATATAAGAGTAACATTTTCCAAGTCTTAATTTATAGGTATTCCCAACTGTAGCATGTTTTTTTTAAAAAGGCATTGCTAATTATAACTATTCATTATTTATTATTAAACAATAATTTATTCATTTATTATTATACCCTTGCTTATTTATTAAAGTTATTATACTGCATATTTATTAACCTGGGTTATTTACAATATTACAATCAGGAAAAGATTTGTTTTGTCTCCAGTTAATTCCATTTTTATGTTTAGCTTTGGAAATAATAAATTAATTCATTATTAACTCAGGATATTTATTTATATTTATTTATTCCCACCTTTATTATTTGAGCAAATAAGTAGCAAGCATGCCAATATTCCTTCCTCCTTCTATTTTCTCCACAACAACAACCCTGTGAGGTGAGTTGGGCTGACAGAGAGTGACAAGCCAAAAGTCACCCAGCCAGCCTTGATTTTGCTGTTAAGACATTTCCCTGTCTCTGAACTTCTTCACATAAATGATTGACTAAACAATACAGCTTTCTAGACTACTTCCCTCCTCTTAACTTTCAGCTGACATTATTTCAATTTCAGCTCAATACTAATACATCCACATTTACCCAAGTTAAATGTTACATAGGCCCAGGGGGTATCAAATTCAAGGCCCGGGGGCCAGATCTGGCCCACAGGGTGCTTAGATCTGGTTCATGGGGCTGCCCTGGAAACAGCAAAGGACCAGCCCGCAGTGCCTCTGCCAGCAAAAACAGAGCTCATGAGGGCCATGCGTGGCCCTCCTGACCTCTGTTTTCGCTGGCAGAGGGTAGCAGGAGGCTGTCCCAGCCGGAAACAGAGCTCGGGAACCTGTTTCTGCTGGCAGAGGGTTACATGAGGCCAACGCAGCTGAAAACGTTTTCGCTGGCAGAGCGCTCGAATCACCACATGCGCCCCCTGACATGACTGACATGCTGGCCACGCCCATCCCAGCCTCCAAACACAACTTATGCGGCCCTCAATGAAATAGAGTTTGACACCCCTGCATTAGACATACATGTTATAGAGAAATGCATACATTGCCTACATCTGCATAATAGGTTTTCAGCGAATAAACTCTCATAGCCATCATTTTAAAAAGTAATTGTCTTAAATATGTGCCTTTCTGTAGGACTGAAGGACAAAGTTTTCATCTGTAACAAGTCTAACTGCATGTACTTCACTAGGGAACAAATCAGTACAATACCCTACCAAGTACTTAAATGCAAGAAGACGGACTGAAACAATTAGTATTGCAAATCTTATTACTTTAATGGAATTTACTTCCAAGTACATACACCTAAGACATATTTTCCTTCTTCACACAGTTTAAAGGAACTCTATCAGTTATGCTCTTTTCCCAATGAAATAATTGTGAGAAAGAAAGAAAGAAAGAAAGAAAGAAAGAAAGAAAGAAAGAAAGA
>BLBF01000011.1:38027015-38043699 GCA_015471245.1 Laticauda colubrina
AGAAAGAAAGAAAGAAAGAAAGAAAGAAAGAAAGAAAGAAAGAAAGAAAGAAAGAAATCACAAGTTCAAATATTATATATCGATAATGTCCTAAGTATACTTTTTCCCAATGAAGTCATCATTTCTAAGCATCTACAGTACTTACATTCTTTTTAAAACTGCATTCTATTTAGAATGCATTCTCACATCTACTTTTAGAGTTAAGGCTAGATTCCTTGTTTTTTTCCTTCAGTACACTGACTTTGTTACTAGTTTATATAATGGCATTGGCCATTCTCTTCTTTATCAAGCTAATCTTTTTGACTTTGAAGCAAATAAACAAATTGCATTGCAAATCATGTTGATGTTTGAAATCCATCAAAGTTATGATTTCATATAAAGCATTTCAGAAGATATATTCCAAAATTATGTAAAACACCAATCCCAGGGTCTTTATTAGATTATACAGTATACTCATTCAGAATATAGAATTGCATAATTTTGAAACCAAAAGACCAAATTCTGAAACCCACAAAAGAGCTACATTCTTATATGAGAAGACAAAATATGTTGAGATAGTTGACTCCAAAAGCACACCTCAATTTTCAATTAAATTATAAATTCTGATTTCTTAAAATATTAATTTATAACTTACTTAACAGCTTATTATCCCCCAATTGTTTTGAAGATTTTAATTTTGACTATTACCACTGTAAAATAAATAAGTTTTACAATATTTTACACTGATTCTATATTTTAAAAGCACTAACCAATTCAGGTTTATGTAAACCACATATATTCCAAAAATCACGCAACAATAAAAATCTGTCACAATGGCTAAAACCAGAGTACTTTTCGATCACGTTACTTGCTACACATATGAAACAATACCAATAGAAGATAAAATGAAAGCTTCAGCACTATAGTGTTATTGCCACTCAGTTGCAAAAGCAACTTTATTTGCAAAAAAAGTATATTAGCAATTGTCATCAATACTATTCCATTAAAACATTAGAGCACACTCATTATTATAGATTCCATCTTAATGTTACAGCAAAATGTTAACTGTGATTTTCCCCTCCTGACCATTGCAACTGTAATAAAAGTTAACAACAAGTCTTCCTATGCCCAGTTCTATTAGATACAGCATTAATCTTTGTAATATAAAAATTTTAACAATGACATGCTAGGTCTTAAAACAAAAACTGAAATCCTATTTGAGACTATTCAATATTGAATATATGATTAAGTAAACTGTATAGCTTGAAGTCCTGATCTGAAGTTTAAGGCCACAACCTAATGTACATTTACTTCGATGGGATATATTTTTCAATCATGTCATATTGGACCTCTAGCTATTTTATTAAAAATTAAAAACAGAGCTTTATATTTTCCTGTTAAACCAGTTTGAGAAATATATGCTCATACTGAATAGAAATAGGCTGGCTTCCAGCCTAGATATCCTTAGAATACAACTACTAAAGGGAATGGCATTTAAATTAGTCATGATAAATTCACTGATTTAATAAATATCAATGTGACTGGATCTGATCTGGATCTAAAAATTCAAGAATTCTTAAATGTTAAAAATACCATATTTGACTAAACATGTGAACTATATGATAAACTAAACTTTAAGATATACTGAAAAACTACAGAAGTGTTACTACTTTCATTCAAACATTCACACACTAGATATCTGTTTAAGCAAAACCTATACTTTCTGAATCAGTCTAAAAGTATACACAAGACCTGATAATCTGTGTGTTTCAGCCTTAAAGTACAACCCAAGAAATGAACTGAATGGATAGAATATGAAAATAGATAGTATAACATGTCAATGTCAGATTTAGGCACTCTGTTTCTTAGATCTGATGTTGGCATGTTATACTATTTTCCTGTATTTAGGAACAAAATAAAAGACTTAATTTTAAGGCATCTTAGCGATTTTTACAGGCCTCATTTCTAAATTAATGAGATGAAGATCACAGTCTTATTAAGGCTTTAAAACACTAATAAAGATAAATGTACATAAAAACTGACGGGTCATAAACAGATAATTTTATTCAGCATTTTTAGAAATCTGAGTTTCCTGGCCATTCATCGTCCTTTTCTTTTCTTCAAAATCCTTATGGAGCAAATTAGTAACTGAGAGAAGACGCCAATTCTAGTAAGTGAATGTTACCCAGCAGGGATATAAAGCTGTCAACACCCCAGAGCTCTTGCTTGCTTTAACCTCTCTCCCAGGCGTCATATGTATTTTAAAGAGATATTTGCTTTTTTCTCCCACAGACTTACTATAAATCCTGCCAATCATGAACATTTCACAGCATTTCTGTTTTATAACATAGATGGTTTCAACAGAGCATCTAGGAATTGCAGGAAGTGCCAGAATAGCAGAAGAAGGGGGAGGCAGAAGGGAAAGCAGCAGCTAATCTCGACTAGTTCTACTTGAAATTAATTAATATTGTAAAGGACAAAAAGTGTTAACTCAAAAACACAATTTGCCATTCGCAACAAATGTTTTCTGTAATGTTTTTCTACATCTCTAAATAAAAATTTGAAAAAGGATATGCCGCAAGTAGAAATATGCATTTTAATATAATTAATGTTATAATCTTAGGTCTACACAAATAATAATTGGAAGAAAAAGAAAAGAGTGTGCTTTAAAATCATATGGGAAGTATTAATGGGCTTTTTTGTTTTCCTCAACAAAAACAGGATAATTACAGTCTGTTGATCCTTAGAAAAAACTACAGTACTATTTTAAGAACTTGTGACTTTCCTAAATTATGTATTATATTTAAAATTAAATAATTATACTTGGGCAATCTCAAGAGATCTTTTTATTGTTTTATATGCCAAATATTCCTTCAGTTTACTAAATTCCTTAGTTTACTCCTTTCTCTAAATCACTTTCCCTTTCTGTTATAATTTACTACCTTCAAATCTATAAAATTCAGATTAAACATGTTGTAATGCACATGGCAGCATTTATACTGTGTAGAAATTTATTTTAAAAATGATGTCTTCATAAATATTGGGTTGCATTGTAATTAAAAAGATAAATGTATACTATAAAAATGCACTATTTGAAGCAAGGCAATCTTTTTCAGTAATTTATGCTTAATTCTATGAACAGATTTGTTGGTCATTTTTACAAAGTAAATTTTTGAAGCACAATAACATGAAGATTTTATAAGACAGAAAGTTTTACAGCAGCTAAAATAAAATTTACATCAATTTTATCTAACACCCACTTCCTAAGATGGTCTAATTTAACTATTTTAATACATATTTGCCTCAGTATTCAGTGTAATAGAATTAAGAATATTTTTGAAATTATTCTTAGTGCCTTCCATTCAATTGGTAAGCAGGTGATACAATTACAAGAACCTGCATGAAACAGAACATTAATACCATAATATAGTTTATTAATTTAAAACAATTAGCATTGCATGAAAAGTTCTTAGAAGATGACCTGAAGAAATGAAAGACTTCACAAAAAATGAATAAAATCCTGTCCCTTGTCACATTGATATCATTACCATTTATTGAGAATTTTTGTGGCAAAGCCCAATAATAGTAAGGCAAGATTTGCCTTTCCATAATATTTTTTTTTATTAAAAACCTCTCATTCCGCAATGTATTTAACAGATCAACAGAAAGCAACAATGCAAACTTACAAACATTTCCTCAAAATAAATGTTTTAACTTGTCCAATCTCCTGCATGGCTCATTTTGAAACAGTTGCAAAAAGCGTAGCAAGCAACAAATCAATAACTGTTGTTACTTTGATAGTTTTCAATAACCTATTTAATTATTATTTTCTTATCTCTAAGATTACAATGATAAGAATGCTAAAAAACAACCCGATACATTCATCAAAGCTATTTAATAGTTTTAATCCAGTACAAAAAGGTATTTCGATTACCTAAGAATGTATAAATAACTAAAATGGAGGACATGGGAGACAGAATGAGAGACAGATAAAGGAAACTTCAATATACAACTTTTCAGTAATGTTTAGCAATTACTAATCCCTACTGAACAGGGAAAGCTAAGAACACATGCAAAATGGTTGAACTGTTAAAAAGAGTGCAATGGTGCTATACTGTACTTATCAAAGAACGCAATATTGGATGTAGACATCCATTTTTTAATAAACTGCTGCATGGTAAAAATGATGCCGTGTGCATTACAATATGCTTTATATTTAAGAGAACTATGTGTTTCCCATTATTATCTCTTCTGCTTTAGAAACTTTTGCACAAGGATAACCTTGTTATAATGTCCACCTCCAAACCTAAAGTGATTGAAGTGAAAAATGAAGGAGCTATGACATTCAAAAATGAAATACTTAAAGTAACTGCATGTTGTAAAGGTTTTAAAATATTATTAAAATGACATTATTTAAAAATGTAAAATTATATTGAACACATAAATATTTATAATTATAATATACAAATAATATAATCGTTAAAATAGATATATAATTCTACACACAAAAATATTTTTTTTAAAAAAGCAAAGAAATAATTTGGCTTTTATTTTTATTTTGCATTATATTTTATTTAATGATAACAAACTATTATTTCTAAATGGATTATATTTACAGGTTTAGAAGGCGACCTGAACTCCTAAACTACATCTCACAAATCTTAGCTGAATTAAACTAAGAACAAATAAATAAACAATACACCAATTCCCTCTGAGTTTTTGTGACAAGTAAGACACAAGGTAAAGCCTTATGTTATTTATCCTCATACCCTTAATTAGTAAAATGTATATACTTATTTGTGATCCTAAGCTAATCTATTATTCTAGAATGGATTTTGAAGTGATTTTTTTTTATATTTTAAAGATTTTGAAATTATTCTAAAAAAGAATAAAATATAATGAAGATTGTGAAATGCATTTAACAAAAATATAGATTTTTAGGACTAAATTAAGAGCCCTATTTAATATAGTTTATTTAATGCAAGCCATTTCATCATAAATAACAAACTACATATAAATACTTTGACCTTGGTCTGAATACAGATATATAACTATTTCGAAGATAATGACAAATACCCTTCAATAAAGAAAATCTACATTCTCTTTATGTATTCTGTTAAGACAAAGTGTTTAACAACTTTAAGCATTCCAGGAAAAAGAAGGGACTCTCCACTGCATCATAAAAGAGTTAATTCCAGATATAAATGGCAAAGTGCCCAAAATATGCCACTTTCTACATAAGCCACTTTATTTAACCATAATGAGCCTATTGGTTACTGATGAGAGGCATCAGTTAAAGTGGGCATTAACTGTCTGCCATTGACTTTCTTTCTGTAATCTTACACCAAGACACTCAAGCTACGCCAACCTGAACCCTGAGACCTTCTGCTATTATAACTCAGCCGCCAGACTGTTATGCATACATTAGTTCTGCTAGGTTTGTTACCTCCCACTGATTTGGTGACAGAACCATTGAGCCTCCCTCTGGCTCCCATAGGGCTGCCATTCTGTTCAAGCCTGGCCACCTTCACCGGGGGAGGACCTTTGACATCAGGGCTGCAGCTCCCTCTCTCTGGGCTATCCCTTAGGCAGGGACTCTCACTTCTCCGATCCATATTACTTTGAGTTGGAGACAACGTTCCCACAGGCAGGTCACAATAAAATGAGCAAGGACCTAAAAAGAGAAAGAGAGAGAAAGAAAGAAACAAGAAAGACCATTTCAGAAGCATCCAGATCCACTGTGTCAATTAGTTACATCTACATTTAACTAAGAGAGTGCTTCAAGCAGAAATAACTGCAGCTACACAGCACAGCTCTGCACCTGATTTCTCAACATCTTCCTATGCTGCTTGAGGTACCGTCAGCTAACAAGTATCTATCTGCACAGTATCTTTCAGAGAACTTGATCGTTCATTTAACTTTGGCTTTATAAATCTTACTATTATCAGAACTATTTACCTGTTCCAGTTTCTCTTTTTGAGAAAGAATGCAAATTATACAAGCTATGGACTTGGCAAACAAATGTGTTGATAAGAGCTTGAGCTTTAAAAGAGATAATGTATTTCAGACACAACTCATGAACCAATATAGTCATCCAGTTTGATAGGTAAATTTCAAGATTGGTCTTATTCTGGATAAAGGATAAAGAAATAAGCAGCAAACATATAACACCAGCCAAAAGTACTTAAGAATGTAGCCACACTTTCAAACTATTAAACAAGCCTTTAAAAACAGCATATATTTGCTATCTTTTCCGTTTGTAAACACTTGCTAAGTAATAGAGGTGTTAGATTCCTCTGTTGACTTGCTTTTTAATTTTGGAAAGAAAAAACAGTTTTGCTCAGAAGAAGAAAACATTTTTCCTTCTCGAGTATTTCCCCTTATATGTCTATAATCCTAGAACCGAGTTAGAATTTTGTGCTGAAATGCTATCTCAAGCAGATTGCGTTTTCAAGCTTCACTACACAACGTAGGGTGGGGGGGAGACAGAATGAGAGCGATTTAGTTCTACAAAAACAAATAAAACGGAGTGTAACATATCACATTGAAGCTTCAACCTGAAGCAACTCAAGTCAGATATTACATTTCTATTAAGCGAATTATTTTGTTTTGAGCAGGCGTCTTCCACCAATCTTTCGGGATTACCGCGGCAAGTTCGGCCAAGCTTTTCAGTAGTACTTACTGCTTATACTCTGTCCGTAACTTGGCTGACTTGGGCTCTGTCCATGGATCAAAAGTAGAGAATCCAGGATGGAAAGTTTTCTTGGCTCCTCTTGCTACGTTATTTTCTTCTTTGCCTTTTTCGCTTCTCCCCAGTATCCCACCCCGCTGACGCCTTAAATTTGGGGAGGGGGTGTTATTTTTTCCCTTTTTTCCTTCGTTCCCGAGTTAGGGTGCCTAGTCGTCTTGCGCCTGAAGTGGCTTGATGCTTTGAGGAAAGAGCTCTTCCGAAAAGGGCACCCGAGGTGGCAACTGGAAAAGAGAGGTGAGACTTCTGGGATCGGGAGGGAAGGAGGCGGAGGGCGGTTTCTCAGCCCTTCGGCAAAAAGGGGGGAAAGAAATAAGAGGGGGAGGGGGAAGCAAAGGGGTGGAGAGGCTGTTTCCGAAGGGGGACACTCTATCGGACTAGCGGCGTCAGTGGCAGCAGAAGCCGGTGCTCTGATCTCCGGTAAGCCCCGAGCTGCGCCCGATGTGTCACTTTCAATCTCTCCCTTTTCCAGCCAACATAAGCAGCCGCGCAGCAACACGAGGGATTCGCCCAGAGGAGACAAATGATTATTAGTTGCGTTGAGTCATCAAGCAAAGTGAGTCCTTTCTGGGGTCGTCCTTCTTTGCTTTGGGAATTTTGGGGGTGGTGGTGATGGTAGTGATGCCTCTTTTTCCCCTCCCTCTCTCCCTCCCTCTCTCTACCTCCTCCCGATTCTTGGAATCCAAAATAACAACAGCCCCGCTTCCTCTCTTCTCTATCCCTCCTACTTTCTCTCTCTCCCCCCCCCCCCTCCGCTGCTTCCTCCTTCCTCTCTTCCTAGTTCCCCAAAATAGTACCCGCGTTTATCTTACGGGATCACTCGGACAGGATAGAGCCCTTCCCAAAGCGGCCGGCTAGGATTTTACAAATTGCTGCTTGCTTGAGGCCAGCCTTTTTCACGCAGGCGAGAAAGACCGGAGGAGCGGGCGGGGAGGGGGGGGGGGGAAGAGGAAGACGCCTGACAGTGAATTAAAGCCCAATAAATATATCATAAATTGAAACACGCGGTTCACGCAAGCACTCAGGCAAAGCAAAAGGGAGCAGACGGCGGAGTTGGGAGGAGAAGCGAGGAAGCGGCATGGCGAAGGAAAGGGGCAGGGTTCACTGGAGGGGAGCTCGTGAAATTGGGGGAAGAGGGGGAAAGGCAGCGACCGAACCGGGCTACAGCTGTAAAAGTGAAGCCGAGCAGCCACGCGGGAGGGCATTCAGGACGCGAGGGCGGGAGGGCTGGAGCAGCGCCAGCCCGGTATCCATTCCAGGCGCTTCCTTCCCGTCAGTCTCTTTCCTCCGAGCGGCCTGGCGGCGACGGAGCCTCAAAACAAACGCACATGGCCCTCCCCCGCAGCGCAGGGAGGGGGCCGGTGCGCGAGTGCCGCGGGGAGGGCGGGTGAGGGGAGTCAGCCCTCCTTGACCGCATTTTTTTTTTAAATATATATATATATATATTTATTTATTTATTTGTTGTTTTCTCTTCCTTCCCGAGGCGAAGGGGCGCCGGGTGGCCAACCGCTCCTCTCTGGGCGGGGAAGAGTCCGCGTGGAAGCAAAGCAGCTTCGTTCTGCACGCTCGCGCTTCGGGAGCCGCAGGATCCGGGGGCAGAAGGGTGAGTGAGTGGTCCCAGCTCGTCCGGTCGCCGTCGGCGCCGCCGTTCAGGAGAGCTGCCGCGAGGTAGGGTGGAGCGGAGGACAAGCGGTAAGGATCCGCGCCCCGAGAAGGGAGCTCAGGTGAAGATGATGCCTTCGCTGGAGCGGCGACAGGGAGCGAAGGCGCTATCCGCTGGGGGGGGGGAATTAACTGACGACGAACGCGAGGCCGAACACCCCCCACTCAACCAGCCAGCCCGAGAGCGCGCTTTCTCCACCCGGAATCCTGGGTAAGGGGGAGGGGGAGAAATAACCGAGCCCCGTCCGCCTCTTTCCCTCCGCCGCCCCCAGCCACGGAGACCCTGAAGCCTCCCCTCAGCGTCGGCGGCAGCTCCGCGCTTAAGGTGGTGCAGCCGGAATCCTTTTCCCTCCTTCAGGCGGAGACGACTCAACGAAGTCCCCCCTCCTCCTCCTCTCGCCTCTCGCCTTCCTCGGCGCTGCCGTAGGGGGAAGCCCCGCGCGCGCCCGGCCGTTCGTCCGCCCAACTGCCACAGAAGGACCAGCATTCCTGCCACCGCTCAGCAAAACTCTTGGCCCCCTTAAGAGTGCTCGATTTTACGGTGGCGCTAGAGGGTCAAAAAAAAAAAAAAAAAAATTCCCTCAGCCGGAATGGGTTTCGGGATTGTGCGGCTTTTTATAACCGTGGCGACGGGAGAACGTATTTAAGGGTTTGGGAGGATGTGGATTCTTCCGCCCTTGTTTTGAAGAGTAGTAGGACGAGGGAATAGATAGAGGCAATTCAGAAATACCCTCGCGAAAGAACGAAGAAAAAAAGTATTTTCCTATTCAAGCCTGCCTGGAGTCAAACTTGACTTCTGAGGAATTCGTGGCCAAGTCCACGAAGCTATCCTGGCAATAGTAAAAAAAAAAAAAAAAAAGTGGCTCGCGTTAACTTTTTCCAGAATGGATTTTTTTTAGACCTCCCAAACAACTTCATTATAAATACGAAATTCAGGAAAACACATGACGAACAAAAAAATCGGGAAACGGAGAAGGAGAGACTTTAAAAACACCCCGCGGTTTTTCCTTCGGCGAGAGTTACTCGCCGACGAAGTAAAATCGAGGCGAACGTTTTAGGCCACGCAAAATTAGGTTGTCTTAACCCGGGCAGATTTCTCCTTTGAGGCTCCCGAGATGGTATGTTTGTTTAACCTTCCTCTTGCGGACCCCCAGATATTTCACGATCAGAGGGGTTGAAAGAAATGCGAGGGCTTTGGTGTCCCCCCTTTCCTTCCCCCCCCCCCCACACACACATACACACACCATCCGGTACATGTTTCTGACGTCCTGGAGCGAAAGCCTTTCCGCAGCTGTCATGCCCGAGTGAGCAGAAGCGGAGAACCCCGGTAACTGCCGCAAAAAAAAATCACAGCGAAGCGCTTCCTGTGCGCCGAGGCTGCCGAAGCCGGGTAACCTTTACGATCGGGGGGGGGGGGAGGGAGGAGGGGGGCGAAGAGAAACCAGAAAAAAAAAAAGAAAAGAAAAAAAAAAGCACCGAATAGTTTCTTGTAACCTCGCTGGACACTTTCTTCGGTCGGATGAAAAGCAAAAGGAGGGTCTCGGCTCTCTTCTTCCCCGTTCCCACCGCCCCTTCCTTCTTCAGGAGTTTTGCGGGCCGCTACGCTTGTGGACGCTTCCAAGCCTTCGGAAGGGGCCAAAAAGCGAGGTGGGGCTCAGCTGAGAACGGGAGTCTGGAGAGAAAAGGCGCGGCGTTCGCGCTCTTCTTCCATCTCTCGAGGATGGACCTCGGTCAGATTGCTGGCCTCTCTGCCGACCTTTCTGTGGATAGACCCCCTCCGCCCCTTCGAGGAAGCGCTTGCTGGTTGGCGTCCCCGGAACTAC
Organism: Laticauda colubrina; assembly: GCA_015471245.1. Classification (NCBI taxonomy): domain Eukaryota; kingdom Metazoa; phylum Chordata; class Lepidosauria; order Squamata; family Elapidae; genus Laticauda; species Laticauda colubrina. The sequence continues at coordinate 38,037,228 of BLBF01000011.1, forward strand.
GGAGAACCCCTGGCTAGGGTAAGAGATTAATTCCAAGGCATTTCCATTTTAAATCGGAGTAGGGCGAGGGTTTCAGTCATCCCTGGGAAAGTCGCGGTTCTGCCGCAGAGAATTTACACTCCCCCCTCCCCTCCCCCTCCCCTCCCCGCACAAAACGGTACTTGTAGGACACGTCAATCTTTTCCTGCAAACTGGAGAGGACGCTTTCTTTTTTGACATTTCGAAAGCGTTCTTGCAAAGGAATGTAAAAGCCGATGTAGTACTTACACCCTGTTCCTCTTTGAGCTCTGCTCAGGGCGGATGCTTACAGGCTCATTTGCAAGAATTGTAGTCGTAGTGTTGAAAGAATCACCCTCAAATTAGCAGAAATACATTGTGCTGGTTGCAGAAAAGGAGTTTGGGAAAGATGCGGAAACGAAATTGCAGAGGGGGGGGGGGGAAATCCTACACTAAACGAGACGGGATGATTTGCCAGAGGCATTTTCTAACAAAATTTTAGTCCTTTAATCCTAGCAGTAGAATAGTAATTTTCCAAAGTTACCTTTATTCACTAGATTGGTTGTCAAAATAGGAAATATTACTAGTTTCAGAAGTTGAGATTTCTGGTGGGAAAATAAAATTTGTTTCAGGCAGATCTTTTCTGCTCCTGACTGGTTTGTCATTATTGTTGCCGCTGATTATATGGGTGGCTAGAGAGAGTTCATCCAACCTCATTAATGAGCTATTTTATGATATCTGAGAAGTGATCTGAATATGCATTTGGTAATTGATCACATTTAACATCACAGTTCTGGTGAATTACCTGATTATTGGATTTGCAGGTTTAGTCTTCAATGCAACTGGATTGGTCACTTGTTCATATTGTATAAAGTATTAATATTTTATAAAAGATTTTAGGAAAACTGTTGTAAATTATTTAGCCGCTCCCAGGGTTACTTTAAACAATGTATTCAGTTAAATACTGATATACAGTGTGTTGAAGTGCTGTTGTTTTAAAAGTAAGTTACATACTTTCACCATTTATTTCCTGATGAATTAATCTTCTTGTAATGGATTTAAAGTTTTGTGAAACTTCCTGCATAGTTTCTGAAAATAAACTTAGATTATAAAAAAGTTTAAACCACTATAATTTACAAACTCAGCAAGTTATAATTTAAGATCCACAAACTTAACTATATCTTTCAACATCACTATTCAATTTTGTAGAGTTGTTTGTATTTTTTAAAAAATAGTAACTTGAGAAAATTATGGTTCTAAACCTATTTAGGTTAAATGGAATAAATATCCAATATATTTATAAATTTCTGCAATAAAACATTTGTTTCAAATTAAATATGCTTTGCTTATTTTTTTCCCTCTTCTGCATATAAAATCTGTTTGCACACTTCAATAATCACAAGTTTTCAGCATTTAAAAGGGGGTTCTTTTATTTTAGGGTAGTTAAAAAGCAAAAAAAAAGTTTAGTTCAGAATTAACATAAAGTGGCATTTACTTAAGGTTTTTTGGTGGTAAAATTTTGGATCAAAATGTTTTCTGCATTGATTGCATTGAAGCTTCTTGATATTATTGATATTATTATTATTGATATTATTATTAGTGTTATTAATGATAAATAGATAAACCCCCAATATAATTTATTTTAATGCTACAGTTATATAGCTTCCATCATAATTTAGTTTTCTCTTTGAAATATTTTAATTTTAAGGATATTCCCACTTGTATTTGTTTCATAACAGAACTCTATCAGAAACTCCTTTCTCCACCCTACCCAGTCCCACCTATGCCTAGATGCCCTATATTGGCACAAGAGACTGATTTCAGCATCAATTCATAATCCGAGTGTCAGGTTTAGGTTTGGGTGAGTCTTTTTTCTTTACAAATCAATCCAAAGCAGTCTCTACATGGAAGGAAATGGTATTTCTCCAGGGTTCCCAAGAGCCCAAAAAGAAGATTTCCTGTACATGGATCTACCAAGACTAATATTACCTTCTTCAGGCATATTACAACATCTAAGCCATTCAGGAGCCAGAAAATCTCATTGATCACAGCAAAATATACCATTGTCACAATGCTGGAGGGTAGCAGCCTGCCCATCGACTCTGCAAAATTAGTCCAAGAATAATAAGACAGGCAGCCACAACAGCTTCTAAGGTTTTGCTCCTTATTGCTAAATTATTGGAAAAAAGCTTTGCTCATTCCATTCTACTCCTGCTCATTCCCAGTCCTACCCGGAAGAAAATGAGGATTTCATACCTGCCTGGGTGGGCCCAGGATTCAACAATACAATTTCGCAAAGCAGTTAGGCAAGGTCATGTGTCATCTTCAGGCTAGGAAGCTCACAAGGAAATCCCATTAGTTTTGGAAGGACAAGGGTCTTGGCAAATATACTGAGCATGATCCCTTTTTGAGTCCTGGTCTTGAGAACAATTTATCAAATATTAATTGACTGACAACTGTATAGTGCAGAGATGCTTTTAAGGATAATAGGGGAAGGTGCAAACTTGTAAAACAGAATTGGGGTAGGAGCCAATTCTAATGCTTGCACCCCATGAATTTCAGGGGATTTGTGGTGACTTGGTTCCAACCCTTCGTATGAAAAGAGGACATGAGCACATAAGGGTGAGGTTCTAATTTCATTAATTAAAATGAGAAAGCTGGGACAGTTCAGACAGAATAGAATTTTTAAAATTGATAGAAAAAATAAACATCCACCCATCTGCATACTTTGGGATAAACCATAAACCATGATTTACTGAATAAACTATATTTTAATGACTGTATTGTAAATACTCAACTGGCTAAAATGTAAATCATGGTTTAGAAACCACAGTGCCAAGCTTGACAAAACACATATAGCCAGCACAGAACAAAACATATAGTTTTGCACACTTTAGGCCATAAACAGGCTAAATAAGAGGAATATCTATAACACCTGGAGAGAAAAATAGACCACAGAGTAAGTACAGTTTCCTATTACCTGTACACAAAGTCTGGATACTGCACCAGTAAGAAATATCTCTAATATTTAACAGTCATCTATAGAGATGCAGCCTGAGCTAGTTTCAATGCTTAGCCAAGATCAGAAAACAAATGACTTGTCAAAAAGCGGCTACCTAGAGTGAAATAAAAAAGCCCTTCCATGACCTGGAATCACGCCTGACTAACTGGAGTTGACTCTTTCAAACAGATCCCCATGGAATCTCTGTGTGTATGGTTTGGGTCTGTGTGTGTGTGTGTGTGTGTGTACATGTACACACATTCATGCAGATACATATATCTTTTGAAACAAAGTGATCTCAAATTCCTCCTTCCAGAAAGTACTATGGTGAATGACTTGTTCCACCTATTGACAAAGATTTAAAATGTAAAAGGCAAGTCAGATTTAAGATCTTGAACTGTGCTTGGGGGGCAGGTGGGGGGCACTCTTGTCTTTCAAGAGACAAGTTCTTGAAAGAGTTTAAGTAAGAAGCCAAGAAGAAAATCAAGCACCCTAACTCTAAGTTGACAACTCCTGACTTGAATTATGGGCAAGAAAAGTCTGACTTAGCCTGGAAAAGGCAACTAGCTTTGTTGCTGCCGATCTCCCAGCTTCAGAATATTTGGGAACAGGGATGGGCATGGGCTGTAGGATTCTGACTCTCTTTTATGGCACAAGAACCAATTTCCTTCTCAATAGGGATTGAGCATGTTAACCCAAGACACAGCAGATAAGCTCCCACTGCCTCTACCCTCAAATCAAGAAGAATGTTTTACACCAGCAGTGCAGCAGGAACTGAGCTCTTAAAGCTGGTCACTTGCTTCTTTAGGCCTTTTTACAGTGGCAAAAAAGGGGAAACCTGGCTGCATGCCTTCCCTCTCTTTTACCTCTCCCTCTAAATAGACAAGCATTTGGCACCATGAGCCAGAAGGCCTGTTCTTTTTCAGGCTATGGACCAACTTCTTCAGAGTAAAACAGTTATCAGTGCAGGCATGTTGGCTCCGAACTTGCCCTTAATAAATCCCATCGGAAATAATCAGGAGGGAAAGAGGGACTGAGGGGCTTCAGCCAGAAAGGGCTGTTTAGCATATCCCAGCCTTGAGGAAGGCTTGTCCTTCAGGCAGCGCCACCCTGTGTTCAGTCTGTTCAGCTGAACTTTAGATACAGCAAAAGTAAAAGAAGCCTGGTTGTGCTGTAGATTAGAAGGGCCATTCTGGTAAGCCCATTTTGGGTGGGCCGAGTTCCCTCCATGAGTTTTCCTCTAATCTGTTTGCCTCTAGCAATGCCACTGCCATTCAAGAGTCAGATAAATTTAGCCCTCTAAAGCCAGTAGGGCACCTCTCCTCTAATCCAAAGGGGAAACTTAGCCACAGAACTCAGGGCAGAAAAATTCAAAAGCTTGGGGGGGGGGGGTAAGAGGGAGAGGAGAGGCAGAGAGACTTGAGAAGCCCCTCAGACTAGGGAGCAGTGCCTTGCTAACTGCCCAGCAAGTTTTCAATGAAACTGTCCTACTGCTAAAATGAAGCAGTCACTCTCCTTATGCTGGGATCAGAGTGATGCTGTGGTATAGATGGTGACAAAAGGGTTTAGTCCTGGTTTAGCAAAGCTGGCCAGAAGTTGCTGGACTCTGTGTTGATTTTGCATACTCAGTCTTGAACTTTGCATAACAACTACCACTTTTATACAGCATTCAAAAATCCTTGATATTGGGATGGGGTGAGAAGTGGCAGAAAGTCTTTGCTAAAACTCTCTACAAGGCAAGTGCAAAAGATGTCCCCGTGCTGTCTTACTTCCTGAGCTACCCACTCAATCTGAGATCATCATATTCAAAAAGGTTGCACAAGAAAAATTGTATGGAGCATCTTGAATTGACACTGGCCATTTTGACGTGCATTCCTAGGCCTGTGACCTTGGAAGACACTGGATGGGCTTTTTTTCTCTCTAGTTAGAAAGCTTCAACAGTGACCACAGCGTGTCAGGTTTTAGATTACAGAAGCTAGTCACTGGTCACAGAAGCATCCAGGAAAGAAAAAATCTATTACCTAGTTTCCCTTATGTAACCAGATTTAAATGTGATTCCTTAGGAAAATGAACCCAGCTCATTTTAGAGATTGATGGATGTGTTGCTGATGGGGCAAATTAGGTCTCTCGCCCACCTACACGCCATCTCTGTAAGGTAGCTAATCCAGTTTCCTGAAACATTTGTATTTCATTCCCAATACAGCAGGACTTGGGCTCTCCAGGCAATTTCTATGTATACTTAAGCTCCCAGCCTTAAACTTAGAAAACAAATCCTGAGGATTTTTGTTGTCTGTCTCTCGGAATGCAGCCCAGAGGAACAGAACAGACTTTTTTCTTGCATTAAAAGGGGAACAATTCTCCTTCACTTCTGACTCCACTCATTTGCAGGTCTATTTAGCCCTGATGACCCCAACCTAAATCCACTTTGCATTGGTTCCCACTACCTGATGGCAATGTGAACAATTTCTGTGCAAACAGCAATTGCAAAATGGTAGCAGTGCTTGGTATATTGGAAGATTTTGAGCCTGATTTGAACCTCTCAGCGGGAAAATACCTGCAAAGTGGAACAGCTCAGTTTCCATTGTGCACATCCTGTGTTATATGAGCACTTCTATCTCTGGAAAAGTGCATAAACTTCTTAGCAAGTCAAAACATAGTTGTGGTCCACAGACAATAGCTTCAAATACTTTTAACAGTGTTTCATTAGCAACATGTGTTGATATTGTTTCAGAGAAAGACAGGCATATTGCCTGCTTGACATTTGAACCCCAAGGTGCCTGTGTCTCACCTTTCTTTTAAGCATACCAACAAGTTCTGAAGCATTGAGTTGCTACCTGAATCTGAATCCAAGATTTGCCAGAAAAGGGTTTTTATCCACTAAAGAATCATTTACAAGCAACAGGAACACAACAGGAAAATGGGTGGGATGGATGCAGCCTGAATGTATATTCTCCCAGATCGTTACATTCAATTAGATTTACTCAAAAGTGCGGTGTGTACAGAATTACAATATTCTGTACAATAGGAATTACAATAGGAATCCTCTTTTTCAGAAACAAATTTCGTTTATTTGGACATAAGATTGAATGATTTAATAAAAGAAAAAAAGTTTTCTGTGAGAAAAAAATGTGTGACAGAACTTAGTCTTACAGTTTAGGACACAGTTGTGGAGATACAATCCTTAATTGAAGGAACTGTGGAGATACATTTCTTACTTGAAGGGACGTCCACATTTTCGAAATATCCCACAAGCTCAGAAACTAGGGATAAGGCGGGTCATCTTTCAGCCTTATCTCAGACATTCAAGCATTCTGACGCGATTTAAAGTATACTTGATGAAGTGAAAGGCAAACCCTCATATCCAACTTACGTGAGACCAATCTGAACCAATCTGGCTCCGGCAGAAAGGCATAAGAGAAAATCATCTGAGAGACGAAGGGGGCCGTCGGGTGAGGGTGAGGGAAGCTAGATCGA
>BLBF01000011.1:38059622-38118212 GCA_015471245.1 Laticauda colubrina
TCTCTCTCTCTCTCTCTCTCTCTCTCTCTCTCTCTCTCTCTCTCACACACACACACACACACACACACACACACACACACACACCCCTCACACACACATCAAGGCAATCATTCCTAGCCTGCTTCTGAACTCCGGTCTTAGAGGGAGGGGAAAAGAGAGATTGATTTAACCTTGGGGGCTGGTGATTTTCTTTCACTTTCTCTTGCATACTCCCACCCTCTCCAAGGCAGCCCCATTCCTAGCCTGCTTTTGAGCTCTGTTCTCAGGCTTCCTGCAAGGAAAACAGCAGAAGCAGCAGAAGTCTTTCTTTCTCTCCCCCCAAACTCCACCAGGAATGAATCTTTACCAGTGCAGCCTCTTGGAGCAGGATGCCTTGCAGGGTCCCAAAGACTCATTTCTGGTGGAATTTGGGGGAGAGAAAGACTTTTGCTGCTTTCCTTATGTGCAGTCAAAAGCAGAAGAAGAAAGAAGTGGAAGAAGCAATCTGGTGGCCAGGCAAGTTCCCCCCCCCCCCCGCCCTTTCCCACCTCCCCTCACTACCTCATGTTGTTCCTAATGTAAGCAACGCACGCCTTGTGTTCCCGTGGGCCATGTGGGCAGCACAGCCTTGTGTTCTCCCACAGCCTGGATTAATTGCTTTGGGGGGGGGGTGCTCTGGGAGTGATATCTCTGCAGACCACCAAAATTTTCTTGTGGACCACTAGTGGGCCATGGCCCACCAGTTGGCAACCACTACCCTGGAAGATAGGTGGCGGCAGCAGGAGCTATTAAGCTAGTATTCCAAATCTAGAGGCAGATCCAGAGTGTAAAGATCCACAAGGTTTCTGGGAGGGGAACTCAAGAGCTCATACATCTGCTACTTTATCTTTAGCTTAATTTCTTGGCTCCATTTGGCAGACATGTCATAGAAATAGCTTGACTAACCAAGAATTTATTGCAGATAAGAACAGTATAGATTAGTTGATAGCTTGCTGTAGTGTGAAGAGTGAAGAGTTTTTTATATCAGTTTTTTATTTCTTCCCTTGTAAACTGAGTTACTTAGAGCAAGTGTTGTTGGACTTGAAGTTGAGCAGTTGTGGTATATTTATTTTAAGGCCTGTCTAGTGTGGATACTGCTAGTTCTTGCCTCATGGGCCACAATTCTTATAGCAGATAGAACATTTACTGAAATGTTGTTTGAAGAATAATTATGTGTCATATTTCCCTAAAAAAGCAAAATATGTGTGTATGTATATATAACACCATCCTTCTGTGAATTTTGTTTTATGAAAGTGAGAACTGGGTATGTCATGAAAAATAAAAATAAAAGTAAGTGAATGCAGTGGGAATGGTCTATCAAGTAAGCATGCATAGTAAAATAAGATAACATCAGATTAAGAATAAATGGATGCTGAATGATTTTGGACTGAATACAAACATGAGCTACTAGTATGAAAAAGTAATATTGAGGTGGTTTGGCAGGGAGAATGAAAACAGATTGAAAAGTTATGTGTAAGAAGAATGAATGATCGCAGGTGTACATTACACACTTTATCCCCGTTTGTCCGGAAAAGGATTACTTTGCCATTTCTAAACGTAAAAGCCCCCATAATGTTCATTTAACATAATCAAAGGAGTCACCATAAATTGGTGTTCTATTGGATATTTGGGGATCTTTCTATCTAGCAACCACTTATTCAAATCACTTCCACAGCATTCCCAGGACTCCTTGTAAACTTTTCTGAGTGTAGTTTGAATGAAACTTGCTCTTGCTCTTCTTGTCTTGAGTACTTCCATTGCCTAATCAATGACCAAGTCGGGAGACGAGAAAACAAGTGAAGACAGACAGAATGTTAAGAGTAATCATCCCTTGTGGGAATATGTCCTGTTCCAACTATCCAGAAACTTCTAGAGATAGTCCTATAAGGCTCTGTGTCCTTGACTAAAAGTATTTAAAAGCTACACAGAGGAAAACAAAGGCTTCAGAAAGGGCCTCTTTGGACTTTATTGTGGAATAACATACCGTAGTGAATACATGTCAATGGGAAATACACACTTTACTCTGATTTAAATAAATGAAATTGCTTGATATTTTTTCATTCTTTCTATTTTTGCAGAACCTACTCCAGTGGTTCAAACTCTTGAGGAAGTTCACTCCTGTTTTTGCATTTAGTGCTGGAAGCAAGAATGTTTGCTTGAACTGGGCAACCCTAACCACAGTTTCTAATGGAATTGCTATTATAGATTTATTTTCTAACGTGGCATTCCTAGAATTCATTCCCTCTTTACAATCAGTGTTACAGTATTTTGATTCCTGCTTTGCCTACTTGACAATGTTGGCCCCGGAACTCAAATGTTCCACCTTCATTGTGTGATATTGCCTTAACCTTGTGACCAACCCAGTTTTATGCAATTGTTCCCATTCTTAAAAACAACCATTTCTCCTCATTTACACTGACTGACAAGGGACCAAAAGAGAAACAAATATGAAAATGCTGGACAGCTTCCAGTAGTCTTTTAGGGAGGCAACCTGGAATACATCTTGGGCATAGGAGAATATATATTTAGACCCCTTCTTTGGATCATTAGCTGATGGATTATTCCACTATGATAGTGACCAATTTCAAATCTGAAAATATTCACTCTCAGTCCAAGAGGGCAAAGGACTAGTTTAGAAAAGTGCATGAAAAGAAAACAGAGAGTATACTTTAGACAATCCAATTTAAGACCGGAGTTATTTTCAACATCGCAGCAAGCGGGTGAGGGATGAATTAAAACATTAATGAGGAATAGCTCTTTGACTTACATACTTTATACTTTTGCATTTGTTTGCATTAAAATCCTCATTCTGCTTTCTAAACAAGACATCACTTTTATGGATATTTCTGAAGATAACAGGAAGTTAAAGTCTTCACAATTTATTTTCTTCTTTTTTCCCCACTCTCTCATCTCACACCTGCCTTCTCCTCAACAGCTATCTGCCCAAATGTCCTATTTCCTGCCATCAGTACCACAAGAATGGAGGTTGGGTTCAACAACCCAGCCTTGTCTTGCTCTAGCACATATAAATAAACTGTGATCCAGATGCAAGCATATAAAAACAGACCACAGACTTCCTCTTCTTTCTTCTCCCAACTCTTCCATCAGTTTGGCTGAACCACAGGGGTGAAAGTATCCTTAAAACTCTCTGTTATAGCATGGTGTTATTTAGGAGCTGTTGTCTGTAGAAGCACAACTTCTCTATTTGATGGGATGACTTAAGGTAATTGGAAACTTATTGCAAGGGAATTTTGGTAACTATACATCCATTTTTGTCCCAATCCCTTCCTTTGAGCACTACTCTTTTGTTAAGAGATTACATAGCAAGAACAACTATTTACATACAGAGAAAAATGACATTTTTGCAGGTTTTACTAGAGTTTAACATACTTAGCCACAATTAATATAACTAGCATTTTTTAAAATCTTGCCTGGGACTGCACATTCCAGAGAACAATAAACAGGTTAATTTACTTAAAATGGCAGCCAAAATGTTTTTGGTTAGTTTGTGGTTCGACATGTCATGGAAACAATATTTATATGCTATTAAAATACTTGTTGTCATGACCTTGAACTGAGTGAAATGGGGCACCAATTTTGGAAGATATCTCAAATGGGCTAACTTAGTGAATGCATCCAAAATCTACGACCTATGACTTCAAATGGAATGAAATTGGGGGAAGTTGTGGCTCTTTCAGTGCCATTGACTGCTGCTATGCTGCAGGAATCATGTGATCTTCATTGTCAATGTTCCATGTTTCCCAGCCAGTCCCCCAATCCCTCACTCTCCCCCATTAGGTAGCAAGGAAAGGGAAGGGGAGGGAAGATTTCCAATGCTCCCTACCCAGATTCACACAAGGAAACTCAATGGGAAATTCAGCAAGAAGTTGGATCCTCACTCTTACTATCATTACTTTTATATCCTTGATTGTTCTGTTTTTCTCTTTAGGTAAAGAAATATTTCTAACAACAAAATCCCTATACATAAGTTTCCAGGTTGATTTTATGGGCCTATTTTTATGATTTGGTCTATATTGTGTCTGTGTAATACATCTCTACTGACAATGCTTCTGAAGCATTCACACAGTAAAATTTCCATGAACTTCCATACCCCATTCACTCCCATAAAGCAAACATATCAAGTAATTGCTTCTGTTTGAAACAATGCTATTTTCAAAGCAATCACATTCAGAGGAGACTAGAGAGATAGTAACCTTGGGGCAGAGAGTGCCATTGTTGTAGACAGCATGAATGAATATTATTATAATTATAATCTAGCGAAGGGAATGCAGAAATCCTCAAATAATAAGTTACCCACCAGCCCTTCTTCCCTTCCTTCTCCCATTATATAAAACATCAATTGGTTTTATTATAGCTTTGGATGTTTTTTTAGTTAAGGGGAAAACGGAAGGAAAGAAAAGGAAGTCTGAGGTCTATTTTTGTTCATATATTTTCAATTAAGAAAATTAAGTAACCCACACAATGTGGCAGCTACTTCTTTCTAACAGTTTCCTTATTTCTTACAAAGACAGTTTTCTTACTGCAGCCAAACTAGGCTTCCTGATCCATTTAAAAGAAATTGGAAACAACATCTAATGAAAAAACTAAAGGAAAGGCAGGGGGAAATTAAGGCATAGAACGTCATCAGGCAAATTCCATGCCACAGGTTGCTTTCATTTATGGAAGAAAGCAAATCTCAAAGAAATGTAATTTCAGGGGGAAATGGACTAGCTACCCACAGGAGAGCATGTCATTGGCTAGGAAGACCCAACAAAATTCTTGAGGTTGGTCACACACCCCTCTTGTCCATAGAAGGCAAATCATGGTGCTGCTGCAAACAGTTTCTCCAATTCTGCTTTGGCAGTTGGTCAGACCAGGCCCTTGAAGAGGCTGCTTCTGGCTTCCTCTTGCTGCTCATCTTCTCTCCCTCCTCTTCCCCTCCCTTATGTATATGAAAAGGATTTGGCAGATGAGAGGAAAAGAGAAGAAGCAGAGCTTGTGTTGTGCATCTTTTTCTGAGAAGATTTGTTTGCATCAACTTCCCCAGTCCATAATCTTTCAATGAGCGCTTTGGTTGAAATGCCTAAGAGTTGTAATCCCAACACACCTGAAAGGTTCAAGGTTGGAGGAGTCTGTTATGACAGAGTTGCAGCCAAAAGCTTCCTACTCTGAGCACCATAGGAAGATCCCTTGGAACCTCTAATAAACTGTTTGAACAAAATTTAGATTTGAAATTATATCTGTGCATTATAATCAAATTGTAGGAAATTCAAGGCCTTTTCTGTTCTTCTTTTGGTTGGTCGTGAACTAATCTATGTAGGTAATTTATACACTCATTGTGTATGGCAAGACAAGGCCCTGTTGGGTGACAGTCTGATTTTCAGTTTTCAACAGTGAGCACTGAGATGGCCACCATCCATTTCTAGCATACTGGCTCTGAATATGAACTGCCTCTTAGCAGTCATTCCAGGATCTGCCTACCAAGAATGTGTTGAGCCCTTTTTAAAGCTAACACTTATCACTGTATCAATAAATTTTGTAAGCTTTGTCTGAAATATTTCTTGAACTTACAGTACTAATATTTGATGAATATCTTTATTTTAGCAATAGGAATGAAAAAGAAAGCCTGTTCTCACTACTTTCATACCACTCATGTGACATGATTGCCTGATACTCTGAGGCTTTGTGTCTGAGTCTGGTGCTAACCATGGGAAAGATACTTATGAATAGGTACTGCATTAGACAACACAGTAAACTGTAATCAGAAGTAGCTTATCAATCAACACTTCAAGTCAACAAGCTTTTCTTCCTGAAGGCATGCCTGCTGAATTTGTGGAAGTCTGTGTATTTGTCATGTTATTTGAACGACATTGATGGGAAATGGGGTCAATCAAAAGTGCTTACAAAATTACTTACTCATCACTCTATAATTTGTAATGCCGACATAGAACACTATAGACAAGCCCAAGTCAGCTTCTGAGTTTCCATGACTGTGGGTGGATTGAGTGTAGATCTCTTTAAGACCATAATTGCTCTAGCACATGCCTTCCTATTGTGAATCTCTACTATGTCTCCCTTCAGTCATCAACTTTCTAGACCTGGGAAAAATGGCTAATATACTTAATGTTTTCTAATAGGAAAGGCATTGCATTTTGATAATTCTTAATATTTTAAAAAATATTTTCCAAATGAACAGAATAAAAGAAAAAATGCAAGGGGAAAAAATAAAAGAAAAATAGAAAGGAAAGAAAAAGATACAAAATAATAGCTTCCAAACTTTGCACATTTATTTATTTTTCCCTCTTTTTGATATTAGTTTCTAATATAATCTTCCTTTTGAAAAATATTTAATAAAAATTACATACACAATGTGTGTGTGAGAGTGAATGTGAGAGAGAAAATGAAAAATACAGGCTAAAATTAAATAGAAAAGTAATGCTAACCTGCATACTAGGTATTTTAAGAATGAAGAAGCAAAATTATAGTTTTATTTCTTTAAGCTGTGAAGAGTTAAAAATAAACAGCATTCTGGAGACATAAAGAGGGAGAAAGTGAATGAAAACATGGGCAAGATCATAAATAAAGACACTGTACTAATAACAAAGATTGGAGTAATTAAATAATGTTTTTTGTTAATATATGGCTATAAAAGTAGGATACTGAGAAACAGTGAGAGGAGGAAGACAGATGTCTCTAAATTACGACTTTGGAGATAAGTTCCTCAAAATGCCTTGGTCTATGAGAAGAACCAATCAATCAGTCTTAGACCAAATAAAGATTGATTGCTCCCCTGAGGATATTATTAGCAAGTATAAACTCACATGCTTTGGGTAAACTTTGCCAAGGTCAATGAAGTAGAAGGCAGCAGAGAAGGCGAATGGAAAAAATCAAAGAGATGACTGAAATGTTCTTGAAAGAGCAATGGGTTAATACTACAGGTACAGACAGATCAAGAAATTGAGCATTTGTCCTTGCAATCCCCAGGTGTTGAGCCCAACCTGATATTATATAATTCCTATTTAAACGCTGAGGAACAGATACCTGATATGGACAATGTGCACTTACTGATACAATATGAGCTTGCCCAAAAGGGAGTGATTGTCTCAATGGGGCTGTATCCAGTCTGGCCTTCTCTGTGCCTTAACAACAGCCATGACAAGCCTGCACTTGTATGCAATTATTGAACTTCCCATTATGTCCTTTCCTTGAGTTACTTTTCTGAATTAAAAAAGGGGGTTGGTGTTGCTGCTGGAAGATAGTCTTAAGTTTCCTGTTTCACTGTAGAGATTTTTTTAAATGTAGTTTTATTTAAGGAATGGGGAGAGAGAGGAGAGACTTTTTCTTAAACTCCCTAAGCAGCACAGTGGCAAAAACTGTGAATGGAGGCGGGAAGGAGAAATCAGAGGAAAAGCAAATATCTTAAGCAGAACTTTGCATTTCAAAGACTGCCTCTGTTTACAGCTGACTAACAAAATGCCTCTCAGATGCCCTCAAAGAAGTAATTACATAGTCAATGAGTAGAAACACATTTCCCAGAGCATTATTATTCTGACTTCATATAAAGCTTTCCTTGTCTGTCTGTAATTCTAATTTCCAGCCTGTTCTTCTGACTTTGAGAGTAGGCTAATTTCTCATAATATCTGTCTTTTTTTGCAGCGTTCTGTACAAGCCTTTCTAGCCTCTGTAAGTATAGCACAATGAATAATCGTAGGAGGTGGGTAAGTGTGGATAAAACCATATCGGGTACAGGGACAATCCCCAGCTTTCCTCTGGAAGTGTATGCCCACCTCAATGCATCTGATAATTTGGTCAGGGCCAAACAGTTCACCTTTTTGAACCATTGTCTGGAGGACTTCAATTGACTGAGCACCTGAGACAGAATTCTTGTGCTTCTAGGTTGTAGGCAAGAGATGGTATCATGTCTGCACACCTCTTTATTTAAGTGATTAAATGTAATCACTGCATAATATGTTTTATTTTTTATATTGGACAGTTTTCAGACATTGAATCTTTCTTGAAAAAAGCAATTCTAGAAAGAAACCCTGGATTATGTTGCTTTAAAAAACAACAACAAAGCCCAGTTTTCTAACTGAAATAGCAGAAGGGGGTGGTGATACTGGATGTATACTGGAATTCCTTTTTTATGTAAAGTTTTTTTTTAATTTTTAAAAAACATATATCAATATCATGTCATGAATAGTATGGTATCTGGGTATCATCATTTTGACCAAAAGCAATAATAATACAAAAAGCATTGCTGTATCAACACTTAGTCCTTCATGTTTCAATTATTAATATTTGATACATTCTTCTAACTTTTATTTTTGAGCAACCTAGTAACATTCTTTTTCAAATCTTAACCTTTAATATTCACTTTATATATGTTGAATAAAGATATGTATAAAATGTTCCCCCATTTCTTTTTGTATCTATTCTAATTTTTAATATGGCCACTTAAAAGTTGCTACGTTAATCTAATGTTGTTATACATAACTATGTCAACACATAATCCTTCATTTGTCCATTATTCAATATTTCCTACCTCCTTCTAATAGTAATAACACTGTTTTTGAGCATACCTAATAATGTCCTTTTTCAGATTCCAATCTCAACCTCTGATATTCATTTTAAATGTTGTATAAGATAAAAATATATAACAATATTCCCTCTATTTCTAAAGTTTATATCTATTCTAATTTTAGGACAGTCTATCTTTTTTTAAAAGAAAAATGCTTCTATCCATCATCTCTCATCCTTTAGAACTTAAGTTTCTTCTCTTTTTAGCTTGCTTCCCATACTCCTCCCTTGGGTACTTATCTATATCTTTCATATTCAACCTTTATTTCCCTCCACAATATTTTTTTGCAGCCAGTCCACCCATAGATCTGCCACACCTTGTGTCTTTTTTCCAAAATATCTTTCAATTTATTCAATTCCATTTTTCATTCTCCTTGTATATATTATCCCAACTTTATTTCACCCAACTTTATAATCTCCTCCTTCTTTTCTCCTTGTTCTGTTTGCTGTGTCAACTCTTCTGTTTCATTCTCTGAGTTTGCAGTTGTCTCCCTTGTTTCCTGGGTTTTATTATCTTGCTTCAATAGTTCTTGTTGCACATTTTCAGTCTTTCTGGTTATATTGTGTAACACGTCCTTTATCTCCTTAGTATTCCCCATCATCATATCATAGATGTTTTGAAGTAATCTCATAATTTCTTTTTATGTCTCCAGGTCTTCCTGATGAGCCATCTTGCCTTATTTTAAAAAATCCATGTAGTATTCAATGTTCTGTCAATAATCTGTCACCGCTCTGGAGTCTATTCTTTTTGACAGCAGATTACTTAGCCTTAATGTTATTCATCAGGAAATGCCTTGATTAAAGTTCTTTTTATCCCACAGTTAGTTGATAGGTTTTATTGATACAGTCCAGGGAATTTTCCAAGTAATTTTTTAAATCCACTTTTTAATTTGTTAAATAGCTCCAGTATTCAAAAGTTGTTCTATTAGATATCCTCCAGGTTTTTCAAGGGTGGCCTCTAGTCACCATAAAGTAGATAAGTATGGAACAGTAAATAATAAAGCAGAACAGACCTCCAGCTGTATTTCCTCTTATCAAAATTGTTCAAGGCCACTTCCTTTTAGGAGTATGCATTAATACACATCCCATTCACCAATATAAGGCGCCTTCAGCTTAAAAATCAGCATTAAGAATCCACTTTCAAAAATCAACATTAAAAATCCAGTTTAAGTTACTTTCTCATTAATTCAGACAAAATATTCAATAAACAGTCAAATATCCAGCACTTTGAAGTGCCTATTCAAAGTCCTGCCAGTTTTTGTGTGTTCTATAGCTTTAGGATATGATTTTCTCTATTAAAAATCATACCCAGTTCCGATCACTGTCCACTCTCATTGCTCCAGCACATTCTTAAGTTGCTTTGGCTGCCCCAGCTTCACAGTGGCCATGTTGGTCACCTCATCTTCATCTTCAGCAAAGTTGGAAGAAACCCTGGATCCAGCAGGAGAACTGCCACTATCCATGACCAATAGGGTGCCCCTCCTTGTTTGTCACCCCTGACAGGGTGACTTTAGCTCTCTAGGGAGCCCTCCAACAAAGAGGATTCGGTGTGGGGATGTGGAGCCCCACTTCCATGCACCAATCATGCCATGACATCAACCGGAAGTTTTCATACAGTGAAATTCCTGATACCATTAGTAAACATGTGTTTAGTTTAGTGCCTGTATATAAGATGGCTGATACTCCTGTTGTTACCCCATTTAAAATTCAATCCTTTCACATAAACTTGTTTGAGGCAACTAAGTTGACTGGTTCCAGAAAAAAAATAGAACTTTTCTTCTCTTTCTCTCAATTCAGCTGCTTGAGTAACATGCAACCACAACCGCAAAATAGTCAGAATGCTATCAATTCATCTTTATAGCTCACAGGCTATTGTAAATGCAACAAGGCATCTGGGAAGCCTCTGGAGGCTTTCAATGCTTTTGTTTACATTTTTTGCAGTCTGTCTTCCCTGAAAATTGTATAGTTTTTCATCAGAGAATAAATTCCAAACTATATTGAACTAAATGTAGCAAAAACATCAGTAACTGAGCATTGTTATGTGTAGTTGAAATAAGAAGATTTTGTTTTGGATACCATTTTTTGCACCTTCTTATTGATCAGCTGAAAAGAAAGGGTGGTTGGCTGTTGGTGTTCTCTGCATGTTGAAGTTGGAAGAACTGAAGATGTTTATGGGTTGTTTTTTTAAACTGGACGATAGGAGGATGGAGGATTGGAGAATGGTATTGTGTAGCACACCAATTGTGATTGGTAGTGTGAAGCTGTTTTCAGTCTCATCCTTCTGACTTCAGCAAAATCTGAGATTATTTAATTGCTTTACAATATATAATATAACATAGTATGAACCAGGAAACCCAGGAGATAAAGTATCTGTGACATAAACTTATAAAGGGACTCAACATGTTCCATCTTTATAGTGCAATAGTCTCTAGCCAAAAATGTCAATTTTTTCTTCCTATGGCCTCACAATAGAAAGAATATGGGAAGTAGAAAAAAATTGAAAAGGCTATAAGTTTTTTTTTTATTTTCTATCCATTTACTAAAGGGTAAATTTTATTCCATCTGCAGCTATGTTGAAATTTCCATTTCTGTTATCTGTATGGGAGATCTATCATATGTTAATATTCCTGTTTGAACAGAGTTTATTTGCCTATCTGCATCACATGAGCAGAACCCATCAATATTTGACTAATGTCCTTGGAAGACACATGAGGACAGGCATTTAAACTGGATTGCTCATATGGACAGAAGGCTAGGCAAAAGTTCAGCCAGAAGTTGTGCCCATATTTCTTTTGAAATGGCCCTGATTCCAAAGGCTATAGGATACTTGTATTTTTTTAAAAAATAAGAACAGGGTGCATTTCATGCATGAGTGAATGGATTTGGCAATTTCTAGAAGAATCAGCCTGCCCATGCTGCAATATTTTTGGTATAATTTTGAGGTGATCAAAACTAACAATAGTGCAAGTGCCCCTGAAAAAAAAATCAACACTGTTTCATGAATGTAGAAGATGCAGGCTAGCCTTTAAAGGCAAGCTTCTTTTCCATAAATGATGAAAGAAGTTATATAGAGGCTATATCATCAACATTGTCATGACTGGTAAAGGTGAGAAAGTATATGCTTTAGACTCGATAGACCTCATCTATTCCATCCATCAGCTTCAGTTATTTCCAAAGCTTCAGCCAATATTTCTATCATTATCTCAGCTAGATTTTGTCCTTTTTCTTCCTCTATGTTTTGGAATCTAAGATAAAATTTTGATCTGTCCATCTCCCATCTCAGCATACCACTTTTATCTTGTTCAACCACAGTTAATCTGTTATCAATGTCTCCAATCTTCTTATCTCTTTGTTTATCTTCTTCAATTTTTTGTAGTCTCTCACCATACTTCATCATCATTTGTTGGATGTTCTCCACTTTTTAATCGGTTTTCCCTGTTCTTTGTTCAATGTTCTCTATTCTCTTTTCAATATTCTCTGATCTTGTTTGAATGTTTTGAATTCCTTGAATAATCATCTGCAGGGTCGTTTTTTCTTTTTTTTGTTCTTGTTCTTTCTCTTGCCTTAACATTGTCTGTATTGAAGGTTGTCCTCCAGATGGTGGAGAAGAGGAAGTAGAAGTTGAAGAACCAGGAGCTGTCAATTTCCAACTCATTTCAAACAATTCAAAATCTTCAGGTTCTTCTAGACCTTAATCCAATTGTGAAATAACCAATTGCAATTCCAAATAAAAATAGTAGGGAAAAAGAAACCAAATAGTAATAATAATTTAAAAAGAAAAAAAATTATTCAGGTTCTTGTATACCTTAATCCAATCGATTGGTTAGATAACAGTGAAAATTCAAAAATGAAGGAAAAGACCATAAACACACACAAAAGAGAAAAAGTTGTAAAATCCTAAAAAAGATGGAAAAGTGAGGAATAAAAAGCTTTAAAAAGGGAAAATTTCTTCAGGTTCTTCAACACCTTAATCCAGTTAAGAGGTCTCAAATATAAAAAGCTGCATAAGAGAAAAAGAAAAAAAAGGCCAGGAAGATTAAAAAAAAAGAAAAAACCAGTATGGGAGGTAGATGGAAAGACAAAATACCAGAAAGGCAGAAAGAGAAAAAGAAAAAAAGGCAACTCCCTTATAAAGGCCCGGTCCCACTGGCCGACAGATGCAAAATGCAAAATGCATAAAGGACACAGTGGACGAGCAAAATTTCAGGGGTGGCTCCATCCATTGTCATCCGCTCCAAAAAGTGGTGAAAATTTGCATAAACAGAATGGAAAAGAATGGACATGGGTGGTATGTAGCGGGGATGTTAAATGGATATTCATTGGAAGCCTAGCAGATGAAAGCGGATGGAAGGGGATGACACCTCTGAAGGGGTTACGGGGGACAATTGTGAAGTGGATGCATAGCGGATGAAGCAAATGCATCATGTATGCCTAAAGGAAAGAAATGGGATGCCGCGCAGATATATATTGGATGCAAACCGTTCACTGCGCATCCTTTCTTTTTCCGTGCTACTAACGATGTATAGACGTTCCATGTACTTTTTCTTTCCTCCCTCTTTCCATTTTCAACTGCAGCAGATGTGGGTTGCGAGGATGCCCAGAGGATGCAGAGAGGATACAGCAGACGTTTAACAGATAACGGACATAGAACGTTTGTTGCTCGTATGTCGCGGATTTACATCGTACGTGGCGGAAAGTTCATCTATTCACAAAGTTTTGTGCAGCTCAAAACTTCTTGCATGGATGAAATCGCAGTGGACAGATGCTCGACTGATAGAGTGTATGAAACACGTATGCAGTGAGTACACAACGGATGCATCGCGTTTTCCAATGGATGGCAAGCTTTTTTAAACATTTTACATCCTCTTTGCATCCGTAAGTGCAGTGGGATCGGGCCTTTTAAAAAGAAAAGGAAGGGAATCATTAATACAAAAATTAATACAAAAATAATCATTAATACAAAAATAAACTGTTGAGGAGGGGTAGCTCAGCTTAGAAAAAATCAAGAGAACACACTGCACTTTGTTTAGTTATCCAAGACTTGTTATAACACTCTTCTCCAGAAACTTATCACCTTTTCTTTTCCTGTAAACTTCAACAACACCAGACTTCAGCTGTTGATAGAAACCCAGAAGAGCACCTGCAATAATACTTTCCCATGCTCTTCCCTCTATCTTATCAAATAGCAATGTCCTTGAAAAAAAGTCTCAGTTCTTTCTTTCTCAGCTTTATCTGGTCACATGAGAAACAGAATATTTCCAAGCCTCTAGTTGGCAGTGTTACAAAGTTTCTTTGCTTTCACTTTCCCTCTCCTTTTCCAAGCAAAATATAATAAGAATTAATTTTTAAAAAAAAGATATTTTAAAAAAGAAATAATTAAAAGGGAGTCTCTAGCCTAAAATGTTACAAAATCAAGGAGAAAAAAAAATAGATGAGAAAAAAAAACAGTCCAGTTTCAAAATATAAGATCATGTATAGAAAATCCAGCAATGAGAAAAAAACATTACTTTGACATTCCTGTTTAAAATCATCGCTTAATCACTTCTGTCAAAACTTTTACAGATTCTTTCTTTTCCTTAGGGTGTCCTTTCAGATCTTAGAATAAAGAAAAAGTTCTCATCAAACCGGCACACTCTCTCTTTCCGTTCTCTTTCGTTTCGGAGCTGTCCCAACTTCAGCAGCTTTAATGGCTGCCTCTTTGCCACTGGCAAGAAGAGCTTCTCCTGGATCTACCAGGGATGTTGCGGTATCCCTGGGATCAACAGGATGTGCTCTTCACTTTCACCGTCTCTTCAGGAAGGTTTAGATCCAATTGGACCATCCAGGAGCAAAGATATTCGCCACGATCTCAGACCTCCAAGATCACATGCCGTATCGTCACAACGCCAGCTCCGCCCCCTATTTATCGAGCCTTCACAAGATACGCAATGAGAAATAGTTTACCAATAGAAGTTCACATCAGATTTACAAAGAAAGCCATTAAAACACAAATATTGCAAGTGGCAAGAGAGAAAACATTGAAATATAAAGATAAGGAGATTGTGGTTTTGAAACAAGAAAGTATATGCTTTAGGACAGACATAATCAGATTCGTAGCAAAATCAGTTTAGTTTCATTTGCCCATATAAAGAAAGAAGGAAGGAAGGAAGGAAGGTGCTTTTGCTCTTATTCAGTTTTTGTAAATAGAAAGCATATTGTATTTCTGGTCCTTGCAGCCCTGCAGGTATTCAGAACATTGTTTAGAAAAAAGTGAAGAATGCCCATCTATTATATTCAAGCAGTGGGCATATAAGAATCTATACAATTATTTTTTCACTTTGGCCAACAGAAGGGGGGAGCTATAGCCCAATGCCAAACCTCTTGTTTTTGCTTGCCAAAGGCCCTGGATTCAATATCTGATGTCTCCAGATAAGGCAGGAAACATGCACATTTAAACCCAGTTAGTAACACAGATCTAGATAGATCATTAGTCTGTCTCAGGTTCATTGAAGTTGGGCAGGTAAAAAAACAAAGGAAATAAATATTCAGCTTTTTCCTAACTTCCTATTCAGTGACTTTAAAAACCCAGACAAACATTTATTTTATTTTATTATTAAATGTATTTGCCACCCAACACATTTCACGTCTGTTTATGAAGGCATTTATAAGATGCCTCATATTTTGCTCTGGGGCCAATTTAGGAAATATATGTTTCAAAAGAAGAGAAAAAAATCTTCTTGTACCAATTTCTTTTCTCCATATACATCAGTGGGTTGAGATAGTCTTGCCAGCAAATAAGGGCAAAATATTTCTCCTAATAGCACACACAAATTAAATAACCTTATTGCAGTCATTAACTAGCACAGAAGTACACACAAAACAATATCCTAGCGTTCTTCCCACAGAAACAGAATCCAGAGTTTAAATTCAGATTTTACTTACTTGGAAAGAAAAAAGAGTCCACATATTCAAAAATGTTCCAGCTTTGTGCTATTGATAGTCAGCTTTGGATTTGAAGTTGTTCATATTTTTGAAGTTTGCAGGTTTTTAACATCCAGGGAGTACACAGTGAAGATCTGCCTTTTACCCTTTTTAATAAAAAAAAACATACTTTTATTTATACATAGCAATCCAACCAGATGTTCTTGGGTTTATAATGGACTTCCAATGTGCCTCTCAAGTATTTTTCTCCCACTTAGGCAACCAGTGTTAAACTAGCCTTCATATTGGATCCTGCGCATATGAGTCAAACTGGTAGTTACCAAGCAGCATCTGCGGGCACCAAGTTCTTATAGCAATGGGACAATTCCTCCAAGCTCAGACTCCATGGATCAGGATCAACAGCACTGTAACCAAAACAAAGCCTGTAAGTGTGGAGGGATCAGCTCCGAGGAATCACCTGTTTTGCATTAGGTTGCAGATAGATTAAAGAAAAAATTGTTAAACAAGTAAAAATATCCCCAAACTCAGCCCTGTGAGGACTAAGTAGATTTAGTGATCCTAAAGTGATGACTGTTAACAGAAGGTAAAACATAGAAAGCAAGCAGGGAGGAGGAAATGAATGAAATGAAGCCAGCTCGGTAAGGAAACCCAGAACCATTCTCAGATTTTTACTTTGGCATTTCTCCTTTCTCAATTGACAGACTTTTTAATGGTTTGTAGTGAAGCTGCAGCAGCAACAAGAAAGAATGAGATTGGCAAATAAGAAGATGCTTCTGCAGTGATTGAGGACATAAGATCAGGGCATTTGCCAGTGTCGTCAAGTGTAGAAATCAAATCAAATCTTCAGGTAAGGAAATTTAAAAAAAATGGAGATCTAGACAGCACCTGGATTTCCTTCCTGGCTATCAGGAGCTTCTATGAAACAGCAAATGCCACTCACATTCAAGAAGCTGATGCATCAGAGATCAACTTCAGGTTTCAATCACTTCTACAGTTTGAAGTGGCCCTCACATTGAACTCTGTTCAGTTTGTTCTGGCCTGGGTGAGGCCTTTCTGTCTGAACATGTGTGTGTGCACAAAGCTTTCTGCAGCTTTTGGTCAAGAGAAGGAAGCTCCAGGAGGAAAGGATTTCATCAGAGCTTTATTGTCTTCTCAGTGTGATGTTTCCCTCACCTTCAGGCCCAGAAAGTTTTGCTTATCTGCTACATTTTTATGTGTCCTGGTATGTTAAAGACTTAAATACGGAAGTAGTGAAAGCCTAGACCTAGACCTCCCTTTTCATGGCTATAGATGCTGTCATAACCAGACTACTTCAGGTGAAAAATGACTGGACTTGGGAGACATTTATGAAAACAGCCTGGAAAATCCACACATTTTGGGTAAGAAGAAAGATTATTCTCAAAAAAAGGCAGCCTCTCACATCCTGATGTCAGACTTTGGCTCCCATTATTTTTACTCACCCCACCCCCCAGCAATGCTTGCTATGGATGATGGAAGTACAACAGTTTGCATGGCACCGGATTGCAGAAGGCTACAGAAATGCTCATCAATTGCGTGTGTGTGTGTGTGTGTGTGTGTGTGTGTGTTAGAAGGAAGAAAACACTTAATTCATTCAAAGCCAGATTTTGTAGTAGAAGTCCAAGACTGCCATTGTAGAGTGTTTAAAGTACATGGCTACCGGCATTATTCAAAGGGTATATTTTCCAGGGGTTTATTTCGTTAAATATGTGTATTTTACAGTCCAAATGAGTAGTTTTTATTGCATAAAATAGGGCAGGTGCATTATTTAAAAATATGACCTCAAATCAGCATGGGTGGGTTTTCTTTTGAAAACTGGGAGTTGATCTTAAAGGCCCTGTCACACTGGCTGACGGATGCAAAACGTTTGTAAAAAGGACACAGCGGATGAGAAAAATGTTCCATCCGTTGTTATTCGCTCTCAAAAGTGCCCCGAATTTTCATAACCAGAGCGGACAACACAGAAAGGAATGGACAGGGGGAGGACGTAGGGCGGATGGAAAGCGGATGCTCCACGGAAGCCTAGCAGATGGAAGTGGATAGGAACAGATGGCACATCGGCAAGGCTTCCGGGGGAGCACAGCGGAGTGGACGCGGAACGGAAAGAGCGGATGCCGAGAAGATGCTGAGCGGATGAAGTGGATGCACAGCAGAAGCCTAGCGGATGAAGCGGATGCAGAGTAGAAGCCTAGCGGATGCCTAGCGGAAGCCTAGCGGATGCCTAGCGGATGCCTAGCATTCACTGCGCATGCGGGGAGGATGCATTGCGTCAGCCCCGCGGATATAAAGGGAAGAAGCTCGCAAGCAGGTCACCATTCAGAGGAAAGACCTGCTTCCAGACACAGCTCTCCAGCCAGCCAGCCAGCCAGCCAGCCAGCCAGCAACCCAAAAACCATGGGGAAGAAACGGAAGCCTCTGCCATCTGCTGCCAGCCCTGGCAAGAGGGACAGGGCCACCCTCCCACCCCCTGGCCCTGACTCTGCTTCTGCTGGTGCTTACTCTGCTGGCGCTGCTCCTGGTGCTGGTGCTTCCTCTGCTGGTGCTGCTCCTGGTGCTGCTGGTCCTGCTGGTCCTGCTGGTGCTCCTGGTTCTGCTGGTGCTCCTGGCCCTGCTGGTGCTGCTGGTGCTGCTGGTCCTGCTTTTGCTGCTACTGTTGTTGTTGCTGCTGCTGCTGCTGCTGCTGGTATGGAGGAGCAGCCTCTACAACCTCGAAGCCCCTCTGATGAGGGCCCAGATGGCCCTGCCAAAGGGAGGAAGAGGCAGACATATGAACGGGAGAGGAGGCAATACACCATAGAAGAGGAACATGAGGAGGAGGTGGTGGAGTGGCTGAGGGAGAACGAGTATCTATGGCGGAAGGGACACAGGCTCTATAGGGACACCAAAAGGAAGCAGGCTGCTTGGAGAGAGAAGGCAGAGAGCCTGGGCTACACTTCGGAGGTGCTCCTCAGCTGGTGGAAGCACATGCACACCTGGTACGGGAAGCTGCACCTCAAGAAATCTGGCCAGGCCGCGGTAAAGCTGACGGACAGAGAGACCTATGTCATGGCCAAGTGCAGCTTCTTGGAGGGTGAGATCCACCACCGAGGAGCAGCCCCTCTCACAACCCTCTCTCTCAGGCAGCCTGCTGAGAGCCAGTCCTCTTCTGGCAAAGAGTCAGCTCCTGTGTCCAGGCAGGTAACTGTGGAGTGTGCCACGATGGAAACCCCCCCCGACAGCTGTACTGCCTGTGGCGGAGCACGTGGAGGACCCCCTGACGCAGTGGGAGAAAGGAGATGGCACTTCCACCACAGCCCAACCCGCATCCACCCCCAGTTCCACCTCCACAGAAAGGCAGAGAGGCAGACCGGAGAGACACCATCAGAAGCAGCGAAGATCTCCTCTCGCAGCTGGTACACACCAACATTCCATCCTCCAACTGCAAGCCCTTCCTCACCTATGTTAACCAGACCCTCATGGACATGGCGGAACTCCAGTACCAGGTGGTGAAGGACAGGATCACCGATCTTCTTCACAACCCTCCAGACCAAGATGAACCTGCTCCCACCCAGTCCAGGCCTGCTCCTCCACCCCAGGTGATGTCACTGGCCTTCCAAGGATTTCCACAGGCCCTCCCCTACCAAGGCTATGGCTACCATGAGGTCTAGCAGCACAGGCAGTCCAGGCAGTCCAGGCACAGGTACATCAGACGCCAGCGGTGCCACTGATGCCACCCACGCCACAGATGCCACCAATGCCAGTCCTCACCCAGCTGCAGACCAGACAGCTCCACTACATTGCTCCTTCCTCCATCCCACAGCCAAGCCCGGCCTCAGTACATCTGTCATCGGTATTGGGGCTGACACCCCATGTCATGGAGGAAGGGGCTCTCAACATCATGGGGCTGAGCCAGCTGTCTGAGAGCTTCCTCAACAAACCATCCCCTGTTGTCCTCTCGGGGCCAGGCACCCCAGTGGCGCTTCAGACCAGCACTCCAGCAGCAGCCACCTCCACAGCACCTGGACCCTCCACCCCTGAGACTGGGCATGCCTCCGAGTGACCAAGAAGAGTGCCAGAGACTGGGTGGCTACCTGTTGACTTTATTTTTGTTTTGGATACTTTACTTGGGTCATTTTTCTTTTACAGCTTGTTATTAATAAAGATTATCTTTGCTTCACATACTTGCTTCATTTATTTTAGTCAATAAATTCTTGGTGGAAACTTTTAGAAATGGTCTAAGCCTTTGCATGCTTGTGGGATGGGTTAAGATAGCAGTGGGATGGGCAGGGATACCTTTGGGATGGGTAATAGCTGTGGGATGGGCAGAGATACCTTTGGGATGGGTAATAGCTGTGGGATAGATAAACCTCCAGTGCAAGCATAGTGGGACTGTATGGTCCATCCTCCCAGGTGCCACACCTATGGCCCTTTGTTATCAATAATAATGTAATCAATCATCCACACATGTCAACATAAACACAACTCTTTATTAAATGCCCTGATCATTGTAGGCCCACCCAACATACATGGCCCAATCTCATCAGTGTGATGAGACAGGCCGAAGGAAGCATCCATTAATCATCTGTCATCCTGTCTTGCCACTCCACTGCTCCAGCTGGGGAGTTGCACCAGTGTCTCAGGAGGTTGCGCTGCTTCTTCCCTTCATGTGAGGCTCTGTTGGGATCTTGCACATCCTCAGTGTCTATCGTGTTTCGCCCTTGCCTCCATTCCCCAGGCTCCATGTCCCCATTGCCTTGTTGGAGGTCCACGAGCCTGTTCTGCAAGACTGGGTAGCGGGTGCGCATTAGATTGTGCAGGATGCAGCAAGCTTCCATGATCCTCCTCACGGTCTCTGGGCGATGCTGTATGGTGGTGAGAAGTACCTGGAACCTATTGGCCAGGATGCCAAAGGCGTTCTCCACCACCCGCCTTGCCCTGGACAGCCTGTAGTTGAAGATCCTCTCTTCACAGGTGAGGCATCTGGAGGTGTAGGGCTTCATGAGGTAGGTTCTGAGGGAGAAGGCGTCATCCCCCACGATGAAGTAGGGCACATCTTGCGTGTCGTTGGGCAGGGGTTCTGGATCTGGGAAGCCCATGATGAGGTTGTATTCCAGCCCCTCCTTGAGGTCACTGGCGTTGTATACCTGGGCATCTGAAGCTGACCCGTTGCCTGAAGCATCGACGTATATGAACTTGTAGTCAGCATCAACCATGGCGAAGAGGATGATGCTGAAGTTGTTTGTAGTTGTGATAAGTGGACCCCGACTTGGCTGGCGCTTTGCAGGCCACGTGCTTGCCATCTATGGCTCCAACGGTGTGGGGGAAGTTCCACCTCTGATACCACTGCTCTGCAACTTTCTTCCAGCCTTCTTCAGTGGAGGGGCACTGGAGGAGCTCCTCCAGGTGTTCTTCGATGATGGCCTGCACCACTTCTCTGACCACAATGCTGATGGTGTTGGGTGGCACCCTCCAGCCGTACTGCATGCTCCTGTAGGTGGTCCCTGAGGCCAGGTGGCGCAGAGTCAGTGCCACCTTGAGCCCAGGGTCCAGGCTGGGCTGGAAGTTGGTGCTCTGCTTGGTCAACCGGGGTCTCAGCCACTCCACAACTTCGTCAAACATGGCTGGAGGCATCCTCATGAAGTTCTGGAATGCACAGGGGTCTTCGTTCCTCAGCTCCTCCATCAGCTTGTTGTACAGTCCGTACTCTGCTCTTCTCTCGATCCATCTTCGGACCCAGACACTTCTTGGCTATCTCCTTTTCTTCCCGTAGAACAGTTGAAAGAGCCTGTAGATGGCTTCGCACTGTTGCAGAACGATGGTGGCTACCAAAAGGAGTGTGTTACAATCCAAGGTGGACATCAATGGATGCTGTGGAAGAGCAAGAGCCAGATGAAGGCTGCAGAGGTCTGCACAGCAGGGCTGCTGGACTGAAAGTGAGATCCAGGTGAGTTCCTCCCCCTTTTTATAGGTAATATAGGTTTTCCACTAGGTGTCCTTTTGCATCCTCTAGGCATCCTCTAGACATCCTTAATATCTGAGATAGGTCCCCTCTGCGAAGGTTTTTTCCGTTTAAAATGCTTTCTTTGTGAGCTGCATCTGCTTTCATCCTTTCTACGTCCGTGCTTCTAACGCTTTGTGTCCATTCTGCATCTGTTTCGCTTCCTCCCTGTGTCCATTTACCGCTGAAGAGGATTTGAGTTGCGCGGATGCGCAGCGGATGTCTAGCGGATATAGCGGATGTGTAACGGATGACAACGGATGCAGAACGGATGTTCCCCTTATGCGTTGCGGATGCAGAACGAATGCGTTTGATACATTTTCTGCTCAAAAAGTTTTGAGCAGCTCAAAACTTTTTGAGCAGATGGAACCTCAGTCGACGGATGCTGGATGGATAGAGAGGATGAAAAACGGAGGCAGTGAGTACAGAATGGAAGCATCGCGTTAACCAACGGATGGCAAGTGTTTCTCTCTGTTTTACATCCTCTTTCCATCCATTGGTGCAGTGTGACATGGGCTTTAACTGGGATAGATTCAAAACATGACTTCAGCTGACAGAGATTTACAAAGTTTCTTGTAAATCAAGATACTTGATTTACAAGTATCAAAAAGTGATACTTTTTGTAAAAGATATTAAAAACATATTTGCTTTCCACTGCATGTCTAGATGAGGATTCTTCTATCGCACATCTTAATGTGGCCACTTTCCGTAGCCTAGATGCACGGGACCAAAATTTTCTCAATATCAACCAGCATGCAAGTCCCTCGTTTGGAGAAAGCTGTATAAGGACACATGCACTGAAGTTCTCTAAACTCTAAAGCCCATGTCACACTGAACCAACGGATGCAAAGAGGATGTAAAATGGACAAAAAAGCTGGCAATCCTTTTTTTAACGCGATGTATCCATTCTGTACTCACTGCCTCCGTTTGGCTTCCTCTCTATCCGTCCAGCATCCGTTTATGGACGTTTCATCCGCTCCAAAAGTTTTGGGCTGCCTAAAACTTTTGTGCAGAAAATGTATCCAGTTCATCGGTTCTGCATCCACTACGCATCCGCTACGCATCCGCTATATACGCTAGGCATCTGTTCCGCATCCGCGCAACTCCATCTGCTCCAGCGGTAAACGTATGCAGGGAGGAAGCGGAAAGGACACAGAACAGATGCAGAACGGATGCAGAACGGATGCCTAGCGGATCAGCATGGAAACAAAGCGTTTAAAATGGAAAAAACGTTCAGAGACAGGACCTATCTCAGATATTAAGGATGTCTACAGGATGCCTAGAGGATGCCTAGAGGATGTCTAGCGGAAAACCTATACTGCCTATAAAAAGGGGGAGCAACTCGCCTGCATCGCACTTTCAGAACAGCAGCCCAGCGGTGCAGACCTCTGCAGCCTTCATCTGCCTCTTTCTCTTCCACATCATCCAGTCATGTCCACCGTGGATTGTAACAAAGTCCTTTCGGCAGCCACCATCATTCTGCAACAGTGCGAAACCATCTGCAGGCTCTGTGAACACTACTGCGAGAAGAAAAGGAGCCACCCAAAAAGAGTCTGGGTCCGAAGATGGTTCACCAGTAGAGCGGAGGACGGACTGTACAACAAGCTGATGGTGGAGCTCAGGAGCGAAGACACTCGGGCGTTCCAGAACTTCATGAGGATGCCGCCAGCCATGTTTGACGAACTTGTGCAGCACCTGAAAACCAGGTTGACCAAGGCAAACACCAGCTTCCGGCCCAGCCTGGAACCTGGGCTCAAGGTGGCACTCACTCTGCACCACCTGGCCTCAGGGACCTCCTACAGGAGCATGCAGAACGGCTGGAGGGTGCCATCCAACACCATCAGCATTATGGTCAGAGAAGTGGTGCAGGCCATCATTGAAGAATACAAGGAGGAGCTCCTCCAGTGCCCCTCCACTAAAGAAGGATGGAAGAAAGTTGCAGAGCAGTGGTATCAGAAGTGGAATTTACCACACACCGTTGGAGGCATAGATGGCAAGCACGTGGCCTGCAAATCTCCAGCCAAGTCGGGGTCCACTTATTTCAACTACAAGGGCTTCTTCAGCATCATCCTCTTTGTCATGGTCGATGCTGACTACAAGTTCATGTACATCGATGCTTCAGGCAACGGCTCATCTTCAGATGCCCAGGTATACAACGCCAGTCACCTCAAGGAGGGGCTGGAAAGTAACCTCATCGTGGGCTTCCCAGATCCAGAACCCCTGCCCAACGACACACAAGATGTGCCCTACTTCATCATGGGGGATGACGACTTCTCCCTCACAACCTACCTCATGAAGCCCTACACCTCCAGACTCCTCACCCGTGAAGAGAGGATCTTCAACTACAGGCTGTCCAGGGCAAGGTGGGTGGTGGAGAACGCCTTTGGCATCCTGGCCAACAGGTTCCAGGTACTTCTCACCACCATGCAGCATTGCCCAGAGACCGTGAGGAGGATCATGGAAGCTTGCTGCATCCTGCACAATCTCATTCGCACCCGCTACCCAGTCTTGCAGAACAGGGTTGTGGACTTCCAACAAGCCAATGGGGTCATGGAGCCTGGCGAATGGAGGCAAGGCCGAAACCTGATCGACACTGAGGATGTGCAAGGCCCCAACAGAGCCTCAAATGAAGTGAAGAAGCAGCGCAACCTCCTGAAACAATGGTGCAACTCCCCAGCTGGAGCAGTGGAGTGGCAAGACAGGATGATAGATGATTAATGGATGCTTCCTTCAGCCTGTCTCAACACACAGATGAGATTGGGCCATGTATGTTTGGTTGGCCGACAATGAACAGGGCGTTTAATAAAGAGTTGTGTTTATGTTGACATGTGTGGATAATTATTACATTATTATTGATAATAAAGGGCCATAGGTGTGGCACCTGCGAGGGTGGACCATACAGTCCCACTATGCTTGCACTGGAGGTTTATCTATCCCACAGCTATCCTAACCCATCCCACAGCTATTACCCATCCCACAGGTATCCTAACCTATTCCAAAGCTATCCTTACCCATCCCACAAGCATGCAAAGGCTTAAACCATTTCTAACAGTTTCCAGCAAGACTTTATTAAAAAAAAGAAATGAAGCAAGTGTGTGAATCATAAATAGACTTTATTAACAACAAGCTATAAGACAAAAATGAGTCTCTGGCACTCCTCTTGGTTGCTTAGTCTCAGGGGTGAAGGGTGCAGGTGCTGTGGAGGTGGCTGGTGCTGGAGTGCTTGTCATCAGCTCCTCCAGAAGCAGAAGCAGCAGAAGCGCCAGCCCCAGAAGAGCGAGCCCGTGCTGCAGAAGCCCCAGCGGAACCAGAGTGAGGGCCAGGGCGTGGGATGGTAGCCCTGTCCCTCTTGCCAGGGCTGGCAGCAGATGGCTGAGGCTTGCTGGGCTTTCGCATGGTTGTGGGGTTGCTGGCTGGCAGGGAGGCTGGCAGGAATCAAGGCTGGCAGCAAGGCTGGCAGGGAGGCTGGAACCAAGGCTGGCAGGCAGGCTGGCAGGCAGGCAGGCACCAAGGCTGGCAGGCAGACATGAACCAAGGCTGGCAGGAAGACATGAACCAAGGCTGGCAGGCAGACATGAACCAAGACTGGCAGGAAGGCAGGCAGCAAGGCTGGCAGGCAGAAACGCCGGCAGCAAGGCTGGCAGGGAGGCTGGCAGGGAGGCTGGCAGCAAGGCTGGCAGCAAGGCTGGCAGGCAGACATGCAGGCAGGGCAGGCAAGGCAGTCGATGTGTCCGGCAGCAGGTCTTTCCTCTGAATGGCGTCCTGCTTCCGAGGTGCTTCCGTTATATATACGGAGCTGACGCAATGCATCCTCCCCGCATGCGCAATTAACGCCAGGCATCCATTAGGCTTCCACTGTGCATCCGCTAGGCTTCCACTCTGCATCGACTTCATCCTTTCGGCGTCCACTCTGCTTCCGCTCTTCCCGTTCGGCGTCCGCTCTGCTTCCGCTCTTTCCGTTCCGCGTCCGCTTCGCTGAGGCCCCCGAGAAGCCCTGCGGATGTGCCACCCACTCCCATCCCCTCCCATCCGCTTCCATCTGCTGGGCTTCCGTTCCGCATCCGCTTTGCATCCACCCTGCGTCCTCCCCGCATCCGTGTTATCCGCTCTGGTTATGCAAATTTTTGCCCCTTTTGAGAGCAGATAACAATGGATGCAACATTTTGCTCGTCTGCTGTGTCCTTTTTGCATCCGTTGGCCAGTGTAAGTAGCAACCTTCCTTGTATTTGAGGATTTTTAAAACATTAGTTTCTACCCACGTAAATCTAAACGTGTGCCAGAAAATGGGGTTTGCAGCTTCAGGATTCAGATGTCTGAAATAGTTGTACATAGAAATCCTATTGGAGCAGAAATTCTAAGATATAAGACAGCATCAGTAAAAGTGGGAGCTTTTGAAGATCACAGGAATCTTGAATTGATTCCTATTGGAGACCATGAGAAAGTCCTTCTGGACAGGAGTTCCTGCCCAATAATCCATATGAAATTTCTCAGCCAGGCTGCTTTTTGAGCCAAAGGCACCAAAAGTTATTTTAAGCAGAACAAACATCTTATACATTTTATACAATATTGTTTCAATTGTACATGTGCAATTACATCCATTCACCTGTACATTAAGTTGGAGAGCCAGTTAGGTATGGTGGTGAAAACATTAAGCTAAAAACTTGGAAGACTGTGAGTGTTAGTCCTGGCTTAAAGCAATCTGGGTGACCATGAGCCAATCCGCTTCTTTCAGTCCTAAGAAGCATGCATTAAAATATATTGATATAATTTAAAGCATAGTTATAAAAATATCCCAGCATTACTGGTACTCACTTTTACCTTCTTGTAGAGATTATTGAAAATATATTTTCTTCATTTTGCATTTGTAGGGATATGGGGTCTGATTCAATAAATAACATTGATTGTAAGTGCACATTATCATTTTATAGGATAGAAATAAGTTCCGTGTGTGAAATGTCCAGGAAAATCATGAAATGGGTTCCAAACATAATAAATAGTGTTCAAAGGTCCTTGATGACTGCACCAAGGGAGACAGGAGAGGCTCTGTTGTTATGACTAGAAGAAACAAGGATACAGTATATTTTCATGGATGAAACACCTGCAAATCGTCCTCAACATTGTCTTTGCCAACATTAAAAGTCCAGGGCCTGGGGCAAGGAGGGATTGTGGGAGGAAAGTATTCCTGTCTGGGAGAGCGAAAAGGAAGTGAATTAGAAATGTGTTCCGGGAAGTCACAAGATGCAATGTATTTGCTGGAGCTAATAGATCAGAGTAGACCCCACCAACAATCTGGACGACAAGCCTTTCCCTCTTCCAAATCTGACCAGTGGAAGACTTATTTTCAGGATGGAATAAAAGAATAAAGTAAGCATATTTACAGTGAAATGGAAAGGACAAGACAAAAAGAGATTTGGAAAGATTGTCCAATAGACTTGTTGGACCAATTTATTGATGTCTTGCCAGTCCTCCCTTCCTTCCTTCTGTCAGGATTCCTACGCTTTTAATCACTAAACCAGAAGCAGATATTCAAAGGGTGATTTCCAACACATATAGACACAGATGAGCACCCTGCATTTTGATCCTATGTACAGCTTTTATTAATTGTATTTGGCAGGTGTTTGGGTCATAGGTTCTTATTTATTGAGGAAGAATAAGGCAGATAAATATATCTTAATGATTCAGAGGGAAAAACAGACTGGGAATGATGTCAGTTCCATTTCCTCCACCTTACTCACCCTCCCACTGAAGTCTACTTTTATTCTCTCTCTGGAGAGGGGGGATCAATATAAACCTAGCCTATCCTTAAATCGATTGAACACTTTATTGCCTCTTTTAAGCCTATTAGCTTATAGTTACTTTATTTTGCCTTGTTTTACACAGACCATGTGAGCCAAAGGTAATCCTTTGGGTTTTATTCTGCTTACTTTGTAAGCTGCAATGATGACATTTAATGAACAAATATAAGGCTCCATCTTGTAACAGAAAAGGAATGGCACCCACTGGTGTAACTCTTAAGAACTGCAGGATAAAATGAGAATGAAATGACTTCTGTCTCTAGTATGACATTTTTTGGTCATGCTGCAATGACTGTTTCTAGGATTTCCAATTGTTGGCCGAAAAGACTTTATTAGGGCTACTAGAGATCTATGCAGCAAAAATTCTGGAGACTACTCGAAGTTGCCAAGAATTAAAGTTCTGTCCCTTTACACTGCAACTTTGATTTTGTATCATAAATTTGGTAAAGCTCAATATCCTATTTCTGTTATTAAAATCAAATATTAATAAGCACAAATCAAATTTATGTTTTATTCCAATGTACTCTAAATCTTGTCTTTCTTTTGAAGTGAATATATCAGCATTTTGTAATCAAAGTTTTGTAAAAAATTGCTCTTGTTAAAATTTGGTTTTTTATTTCTTTCTTTTTTTTGGTAGTTGCACCAGAGGGAGATAAAAGTGGAAAATCTTGCATTGCCTAGAAAGGAGGAAGGGGAAAAAATATTCATTTTCCAAATTACCATCAAAACTAGGACTGAAATATGAACAATATAAGCCACTTAAAAGAGGCATTTATCTAATTATTGTTTGA
Organism: Laticauda colubrina; assembly: GCA_015471245.1. Classification (NCBI taxonomy): domain Eukaryota; kingdom Metazoa; phylum Chordata; class Lepidosauria; order Squamata; family Elapidae; genus Laticauda; species Laticauda colubrina. Next base: position 38,087,720 of record BLBF01000011.1, read on the forward strand.
AATCAATAACCACATCCATGTGTATGATAAACGTATTAGATGATCTCCAAATTATCCACCTCAACTTCTGGAACTTTTCTATGGAACACCTCAACAAACTTCATTGGCTACCAATAATGGACAGATTAGTCTGAACCTTTGCTATGTTAAAATATTTTATTGATATACTTCTGGTGTATTTTGGGTTCAGAGATGGAAAAATAATATATAACAAATTAAAAATATTTACCTACACACAGAGACACACGCCACACACACACCCCTTTAAATATCTCCTTATTCAGCAATGATAATTAGGACTATAGATTGATTTGAATTTTGTTTCATTCCTCTGATTTCCAAGAGCAAAGTGACTTTCAGGCTAGAACACCTCATTCCAGCTTCAGCTGACCTCAGCAACAGGTTAGCTACAGGCATCATTATGCAGGCATCATTATGCAGATATGTCTTTGATGTGGACATTTTTGAGACAGGGCAAGGAGGGTGTGTGAATGGTCTTACCAAGGGACAAAGGATGGATAAAATGGGCATCCCCTTCAGTTCATTTTAACCTGGAGTCAGTCAGGAACACAGGATAGTACTTCCCATTATTCTTGAACTCCATTCTCCAGTATATCTAGCCTCCTCAATCCTGAGAAGACAGGAAATTAATCAATGGTGTATGAAAAGTCTTGTTTTCCTTCAATTAACCAGGTTTCCTAATAAATCAGTTGATTAAATGTAAATGTAAAAAAATATATCAAAGATACTGCACTGGAATTAGAATTTTACTGATAAGCTGAGCTCCAATAGAATACTGCTCAGTCCATTCCCAATAATGGAAAGGGGAGAGACAGGAAAAATCTGATTTCTGCTGAGCTTTTTCTTCATCCACAATTCTCAGCATCTTTTCCCTGTTATTCTGAAGAAGTTATTCCAGAAGATCTTTCTGGATCAATTTTTTAGAAGACTACAAGGGTACTCTATAAAAATTATAGCGACCTTTCTTCGGCCAGCATGATTTCTCTACTTCCATCTGCATGGAACCCTTGGAATTATCCAAATATGAGCTGGAAGACTAACTAAGATGAGTAAGACTTTAGAAGGTGGGGAAGAGCCCATGTGCTGGTGAACTCCTTTGCTTTCCCTTTGCTCTCAGTGAAGTTGAATATTTAACTCTCAACGCTTCCAACAGCAAATAAAATCATAATTGCTACTCATTTATGATCATTGTCAACACAGAATCAGACTGAAATTGAAGATGGCTTACAGTGAACAAGCCCTTTGTTTAAACATCAGTAGCCTGGGAAAATTAGTAATTGTATGAAGGAATATTATAAAAAAATATATGAAAGGTAAATGATGCAGCAAAAAATTAAACAATTTGCACCTTTAAAGTCTGACAGAACATATGACTTCTTCCCACCAAGTGAACAGTGTTTTTCCCGAAAGAGAACAATACAATACAGTAGGAGCCTTTTTGAACTACAGCTTCCATTATCCCAAGAAAGCATGCCTTGCTGTTTGTGAGAGGATGGCTGCATATTCTAAAGTATCAACAGAAGCCCACAGTGGGGGATCAGCCCAGTAGGATAACATAATTCTCTTAAGATACATAAAGAGCTTTAGCAAAACAGAAAAAAGGTTACAATGCCTTTAACTCTTAATGACATTTATCAGGAAGTAAAGCTCATGTCACACTGGCCAACGGATGCAAAAAGGACACAGCGGACGAGCAAAATGTTCCATCCGTTGTTATCCGCTCTCAAAAGGGGCAAAAATGTGCATAATCAGAGCGGATAACACGGACGCGGGAGGACGCAGGGCGGATGCAAAGTGGATGCGGAACGGAAGCCCAGTGGATGGAAGCGGATGGGAGCGGATGGGAGTGGGTGGCACATCCGCAGGGCTTCCGGGGGGCCTCAGCGAAGCAGACGCAGAACGGAAAGAGCGGATGCACAGCGGATGAAGCGGATGCACAGCGGATGCACAGCGGATACACAGCGGAAGCCTAATGGATGCCTGGTGTTAATTGCGCATGCGGGGAGGATGCATTGCGTCAGCCCCGCGGATATAACGGAAGCAGCTCGGAAGCAGGTTACCATTCAGAGGAAAGACCTGCTGCCGGACACATCGACTGCATTGCCTGCCCTGCCTGCATGTCTGCCTGCCAGCCTTGCTACCAGCCTTGCTGCCAGCCTTGCTGCCAGCCTCCCTGCCAGCCTTGCTGCCAGCCTCCCTGCCAGCCTTGGTGCCTGCCAGCCTCCCTGCCAGCCAGCAACCCCACAACCATGCGGAAACACAGCAAGCCTCAGCCATCTGTTGCCGGCCCTGACAAGAGGGACAGGGCTACCATCCCGCCCCCTGGCCTTCACTCTGGTTCTGCTGGGGCTTCTGCAGCACAGGCTCGCTCTTCTGGGGCTGGGTCTTCTACTGCTTCTGCTTCTGGAGGAGCTGATGACAAGCACTCCAGCACCAGCCACCTCCACAGCACCTGCACCCTTCACCCCTGAGACTGAGCGACCAAGAGGAATGCCAGAGACTCATTTTTGTCTTATAGCTTGTTGTTAATAAAGTCTATTTATGATTTACACACTTGCTTCATTTCTTTTTTTTCATAAAGTCTTGCTGGAAACTTTTAGAAATGGTTTAAGCCTTTGCATGCTTGGGGGATGGGTTAATATAACAGTGGGATGGGTTAGGATAGCTGTGGGATAGATAAACCTCCAGTGCAAGCATAGTGGGATTGTATGGTCCAGCCTCCCAGGTGCCACACCTACAGCCCTTTATTATCAATAATAATGTAATAATTATCCACACATGTCAACATAAACACAACTCTTTATTAAACGCCCTGTTCATTGTAGGCCAACCAAACATACATGGCCCAATCTCATCCGTGTGATGAGACAGTCTGAAGGAAGCATCCATTAAGCTTTTACCATCCTGTCTTGCCACTCTACTGCTCCAGCTGGGGAGTTGCACCAGTGTCTCAAGAGGTTGCACTGCTTCTTCACCTCACGTGAGGCTCTGTTGGGGCCATGCACATCCTCAGTGTCGATCAGGTTTTGCCCTTGCCTCCATTCCCCAGCCTCCATGTCCCCATTGCCTTGTTCATGGTCCACAAGCCTGTTCTGCAAGACTGGGTAGTGGGTGCGCATGAGATTGTGCAGGATGCAGCAAGCTTCCACGATACTCCTCATGGTCTCTGGGCTGTGCTGCATGTTGGTGAGAAGTACCTGGAACCTGTTGGCCAGGATGCCAAAGGCGTTCTCCACCACCCGTCTTGCCCTGAACAGCCTGTAGTTGAAGATCCTCTCTTCACGGGTGAGGTATTTGGAGGTGTAGGGCTTCATGAGGTAGGTTGTGAGGGAGAAAGTGTCATCCCCTACGATGAAGTAGGGCACATCTTGCGTGTCGTTGGGCAGGGGGTCTGGATCTGGGAAGCCCATGATGAGGTTGCTTTCCAGCCCCTCCTTGAGGTGACCGGCATTGTATACCTGGGCATCTGAAGATGAGCCATTGCCTGAAGCATCGATGTACATGAACTTGTAGTCAGCATCAACCATGGCGAAGAGGATGATGCTGAAGTTGTTTGTAGTTGTGATAAGTGGACCCCGACTTGGCTGGCGCTTTGCAGGCCACGTGCTTGCCATCGATGGCTCCAATGGTGTGGGGGAAGTTCCACTTCTGATACCACTGCTCTGCAACTTTCTTCCAGCCTTCTTCAGTGGAGGGGCACTGGAGGAGCTCCTCCTTGTATTCTTCGATGATGGCCTGCACCACTTCTCTGACAACAAAGCTGATGGTGCTGGGTGGCACCCTCCAGCCGTACTGCATGCTCCTGTAGGTGGTCCCTGAGGCCAGGTGGCACAGAGTCAGTGGCACCTTGAGCCCAGGGTCCAGGCTGGGCCGGAAGCTGGTGTTTGCCTTGGTCAACCTGGGTGTCAGGCGCTGCACAAGTTCGTCAAACATGGCTGGCGGCATCCTCATGAAGTTCTGGAACGCCCGAGTGTCTTCACTCCTGAGCTCCACCATCAGCTTGTTATACAGTCCGTCCTCTGCTCTTCTGGCGAACCATCTTTGGACCCAGACTTTTTTTGGGTGGCTCCTTTTCTTCCCGTAGTAGAGTTCACAGAGCCTGTAGATGGTTTCGCACTGTTGCAGAAGGATGGTGGCTGCTGAAAGGACTTTGTCACAATCCACGGTGGACATGACTGGATGCTGTGGAAGAGGAAGAGGCAGATGAAGGCTGCAGAGGTCTGCACCGCTGGGCTGCTGTTCTGAAAGTGAGATCTAGGCGAATTGCTCCCCCTTTTTACAGGCAGTATAGGTTTTCCGCTAGGCATCCTCTAGGCATCCTCTAGGCATCCTCTAGACATCCTTAATATCTGAGATAGGTCCCCTCTGCGAATGTTTTTTCCGTTTTAAACGCTTTGTTTCCATTCTGCATCCGTTCTGCATCTGCTACGCATCCGTTCTGCGTCTGTTCCGCTTCCTCCCTGTGTCCGAGCGGATGCGAGTTGTGCAGATGCGCAGCGGATGTCTAGCGGACATAGCGGATGCATAACGGATGCATAACGGATGCGTAGCGGATGCGTAGCGGATGCAGAACGGACAAACTGGATACATTTTCCGCGCAAAAGTTTTAGGCAGCCCAAAACTTTTGGAGTCGATGAAACATCCATAAATGGATGCTGGACAGATAGAGAGGAAGCCAAACGGAGGCAGTGAGTACGTCGCATTTTCGAACGGATGGCAAGGTTTTTTGTCCATTTTACATCCTCTTTGCATCCGTTGGTTCAGTGTGACATGGGCTTAAAACTATATTGATCCATAATGAGATGACTTCTGAGCAAATGTTGGTAGGGTTGGTTTGAATGTACCTTTTTGCCATTAGCAGATGTAATCAGGAGTGAATTAAATGTTTTTTTAGTGACATCAATAGGAGATCAGCAATTACACTGCTATCTGTGGTAATCTGAAACTGCAGTCCCTTACCTGGGAGTCCCTTTGGACTCTTGGGCAGACATATATAAAATGGTAAAGTTGTGCCACATGTTTCAAAGATTGCTTCAGAACCAGTAGGGGCATACAGAAAACACTGCTTTTCAACTTGCTGAAGCTGCTATAATTTTTTTATACATTTATACAGCGGCTTTACAAATAGCATACATTCTGAAGGAGCTCAACACAGCCCTATAAATGTACAGTATATTATTAGCTTTCTTTACTTCCGTTTACAATGCCTGTGTCATGTGTGATATGAAAACACAAAGTATATCTTAATATGTTGCCAAAACCCAAGCTAGGAAGTTAGTCTATGTATTGTGCAAATCCAGAAAGTTAACAGAGAAAACTGTTGTGATATTAATATAAGTAATATTAATATAAGTAACTATGTTGTTGGTTTGAGTTCTGAGCTTGGTGATTTGGTTGCAAAGTTTCATCTCCATCTGAGGAGATATCTTCAGCACGTGGAAGAATAGCTGCTCACATGTGGAAGCTTCTCTGCAGGTGAAGGTTTCTCAGCGACAAGCAACGTTGAGCGTTAGACACCCAAAGTTGGTTGAAATGTCTTTGAATATTAATAGCTTGGGTTGGTAGTTATATTGTTGGTAATTATGTTTGCATCCAAATCTCCAAGCTTGTAGTTCAAACCAGCAACATAACTACTAACCCAAGCTACTAATATTCAAAGACATTTCAAATTAGTAACTATTATAATACCGTGTTTCTCATATAATAAGGCCAAGGGTTTTTTTTTTGAGCCCCGAAAAAATGGCTAGGTCCTCTTTTCGGGGGTAACTTAATTCCCCCCCCCTTGCATCTTCGGGCGGGAGGGCGGCAACAACTTGGATGTTGACCTCGGTGTTGGTGGAGCACTTTGTATCGGGGTCAACGCAGGCAGCACCATATCTGGGTGTGCAACAAAAGTACTTCCTAACAGCAAGCCCCCCCACCATTCCCCCCCATTTCGCATGTTTTAATATAGGACTTAATTTGAGGGGAGGGGCTTAATTTCATTTCATGCCTATAAAACATGCTGGGATTTCCTATTGGGGGAGGCCATATTGTTGGAGAAACAGGGTATATAATTTTACTTAAATAATTATGTACATTTCAATATAGCTGCATTGATAGCCATGGTTACCTTAACAACATAAAAAGTGTAGTGTGCCAACATAGCCAATCTCTATTACCTGAATTTGGAGAAAATACGTAAGCAGCCTGAGGAGAGAGGAACTGAAAGCAAAGTTCAGCATTAAGTTGAAAAGTAGGTGTAACAGTCACTACAACATCAGGTGAGATGGGAGCGTACAAGTCAAATAAACAAACAAACAAATAAATAAATAACTTTGTCTTTCTCCTATTTTTCTATAAGAAGATTTTAATCTTTTAATTTAAATCTTCTATAAGAAGATTTCTATAAGAAGCAGATTTTAATTATTATAATTATTAATTATTTATTAATGGTTTGTTTGTATCCCTGCCTTTCAATGCTAGCCTATGATAATAATAAAAATTTGATTGATACAATTTGAAGGTATTAAAAAGACCTAGAAGTATGTGGGTGTCACTTTGAATAAAACTTTTTTTAAAATGAAATGATGTCTCTTCTGTGTAGCTTTCCACTTATGACTGAAGTAATTTAAACCATCTCAGATTATCAGCAGAAAGTAACATAGTAGATGTTTAATGAGATGAAAGTTTACTCGGTGGCAACACCCACATTCTAAGATATTCTAAGATATTTCTTTATTCATAACTTTTAGAACTTTTAAAAATCTGAATGACCTGAATTATTTTGATACTTTCATACTTCCTTTTATTACTTTTAGTTTACTGTTTATTAGCTAGAATAAAAATAATTAGTTATTTTAAGTTATTTTAAGATGGGTGAAACTGAAGGCTATTATGACAATATGTTAGAAGCAAAGGCAGGAAGAATGTATGCCACACAGAGAGAGTTGATTAGGAGTCATTTTCATCTAAATTTTGTACAAGGACTATCAGATCTGAATAACCACTAAATTGTTGCAAGGAATTATGAGTTTTCTATATCTCCTTGCTGCTGTCTAGCAATTGTTCATATCTGGTAGCCCTAGGCTGCATCTTCAAGGGAACAGATTATAGTTTTACACAAGTAGGCTTTGCAACAGAATCATTCAATTTGGAAAGCTCCAGTTCAGAATTCTAGGCAACCAGCCATACTCTCTAAATTATCTCTTCTGTTCTCCCTTCTATTATTGTGTTTTTCACCACTAATCGTCACTCAGCATTCTCTAGTTGCTCAGTATGTTCAGGTCTCATGGACTTGGGTTATTTTGGAGGGGGAGATGATGGAGTGGTTTTTTGAGGTGCTTTCCTCCTTCATTGTATTTTGCTTTTTTGAAATCCTCAGGATTCCTCTTGTCTGCCAATACAGATTTCTTTGTGCATGAACAATGTCAATTTGGCCACATCAGGGTTTATTCTCAGAAAATGGAGATTTTTGTTAGGATATAAGTGTGTGAAAGTGTGTATGTGTATAAATACCTATGTTTAGGCCTTTATCTTACTGAAATCCAATGGAAAATTTTGAGTTTATACTTGAAGTTTAATATTTAAACTTCAAGTTTAATATTTAATTGATTATTCTCCTTGGATATTGAGTTCTGACTTGAATAGTTATAATTTTTTATTTTACTTTAATTATTTTAGGGAAAATAATTATCACAGATCAGCTAGAACACCAGTCTGGAGGCCTGGTACCAATCTATGTCCCTTTCAGATAGATGTCTAAGATACAGACAAACTGAATTATTGTTTAGTCGGATTAGTAAATGGAAAGATATTGTATCTATTCTCTTCCATCGATCTCTATTACAGTTCAGGAAAACCACAAACCCAGGAAGTGATTCTGAGGTCTAAAGGTCCCTACCTCCACTTCAGGTCTGCATAGGGTCAGGAAGAAGTCTTACAATTAATTTGAGGATACAATCAATTTAGTAGACAGCTCTTTTATAAAGTCTGGGAACAAAGGATATGAACATATTCAGCTCCAACAAGTACAAACCATAGTTTTGCTGTGCTATAGGGCACCACAATATATATTCTTTTCCATTAGTGATATCAGGAAAATTCTTCTATTTCTAAAATCTCAAGTCAGTCGCTACATCCAAGCTCAACATCATCCATCCATGATTCAATCCAACCAGAACTGACAAACAATTTTGAAATTTTAATGAACACACCATGATAAAGTTTAGCAATTCCTTTTCAAAAATTCAAGAAGATATCATGGCAAAGACACTCCTTATCTCAACCTCTTTTCTCCAAGAGTCACTTCTACAAAAATATAATATTTTTGTTTTTGCAAATATTCAAGCTAATCCGAAAAAGTACAAGTGGTTTACATAGTTCCAGTCAAACATATATTATCATTCCACCAAATATATGAATAAGTTCTTCCACAATAAAGTTCTTGTTTTTCATAATAGCGCATCATCTTTCTCCTCACTTAGTGCTACGGTAATTTTGGCTCAGCATTTTCTGCTTTGGCTTGGCTTGCTCTTAATTTATAATTAAGATACCCAAGACTGACATCTTTTAGTCCTCAATCTATGTGCAAATCATATATATTTACAATGTTTTCCAATTTGGTTATTCTTTCTAGATTATGACATAATAGTATTATTAAGTCATGAGAATAAGACTCAGGACATCAGCATGATTTTCTATTGTTTTATTTCCTTCTAGGACTGAGCGCCGAAGAAACGCCTTTGGCGTTTTATAGTCGGGCTGCTTGCGGCTGTGGCCAGTGATGGCTCTTCAAATTTCCCACCACCACAGAACAACCAATTGCTATGGGCACTTTTTTCCCATCCGGTAATAAGTGGCTGAGTATAGCGCCAACACCGAAAGGTGATGCATCGCAGGTTAGTATTATTGGGAGTGTTTCACTGTATTGTATTAGTGTGCGGACTGATGTGAGCAAGTCTTTTATTTCCTGGAATGCCGTTTCTTCCCGTCGCCCCCAGGCCCCCTTTCTTGTCAAGCAACCTGTGTAGTGGTTCCGCAATGGTTGCTTTCTGTGGTAGGAATATATTATAAAAGTTAATGAGTCCTAAGAAAGCTTGCAGATCAGTTTTATTTGTGAGTCTGGGAGCTTCTTTGATTGCTCTGACTTTATTTTCTGTGAGGTGGATCCCTTCACTGTCTATCAGGTATCCTAGGAATTCAACTTTGCTGGCAGCTAATTGGCACTTCTCCTTTTTTACTTTTAGTCCCGCCTCCTTGAATTTGCTTAAGACTTCCCTTAGGTAGTCTCGCAGTTGTTCTTTGTCCTTGGCTGATACCAGGACATCGCCAAAGTATGGTACCACCCCTTTTATCCCTTGCAATAGGCATTCCATTAAGCTCTGGAACACCCCTGGGGTGACGCTGATGCCAAATTGTCATCTGTTGCATTTGAATGCCCCAATTCTCTGGGCTTCCACTGTTTCAGGGTCAACGGGCAACTGTTGGTATGCCTGTGTGAGGTCTAGTTTCGCGAAGATTTTCTCCCTCCCCAAGGGAATATAATAGGTGCTGTACCACTGGAACCGGGTATACACTTTGTTGGAGCACATGGTTAAGGGTTGCTTTGTAGTCCCTGCAGATGCGCACCAACCCATCTGATTTAATTGGTGTAACAATTGGGGTTTCCCACTTTGCGTGGTCAATTGGTTCTAAAACCCCTTGTGCGATGAGTTTATCCAATTGTTCATAAATTTTTGGTTTTAGCATGAAAGGAACCCACCTCGCCTTTCATCTTATAGGGGCTATGTTTGGGTTTAGGCTGAGAGAAATTGGAAACCCCTGGTACTTGTCCAGTTCTTCATTGAACATGTTCTGGAATTCTTTCATCAGGTCATCTTCCCACTCTGCCTTGGTGAAGCTGTTTATCCCTGTGACTTCAATTCCTAATGGTGCAAACCATTCGAGTCCCAATAGGCTGGGTCGATTTCGGTCAACTATGATTAGTGGAAGGATTCTGGAGTATTTTTTGAATTTTACTTTGAATTGTCTGGTACCTACTATGGGAATTTTGTTTCCCTGGTAGTCTTTCAGTATTAGTGTTTGTCTTTTGAGTCCTTCCTGGCTTATGTCCGGTATCAGTCTTTTTATGATGCTCCACTATACCATTGATAAGTATGAGCCTGAGTCCACTTCCATCTGGCACAGCTAGCCTTCTATGGTGACCTGGATATATACTTTCTTGGTGTCTGTCATGTTGGAGTGTCCGATGGTCACCGTTTGGTGTGTTTCATCCCTTCTGTTGCTCGTCTCTTTCCCTCGCCTGTTTCTGTTGTCTTGATTCCAGCGGCTCCCTGTTTGTTTCTCCCTCTCTCGGGGGGGGGGGGTGTTCCATCTTTGTCTAGGGCCATAGTTTTTCTTTGCTCAGCATGCCCTAGCAATATGTCCCTGCCATTCACAATGTCTGCAGATCGCACCTAGGAAACAGCATTCAGAACATGGATGGTTCCCCTCGCAACCAGCACAATGAAATTCCTTCCTTTTTCGGTTCTGCTCTCGTCTGCCCTGTTCTGAATGGAGTTGATTTACCCCTTCTACTTCCTCATCGTCTTCTGATGGGGATTTGATGTCCTTGTGGTGGGTTGTGGTGGTGTTTTTTGGTGTTTCTGTTGGCACTTTGTTCATTTTCTGCATGGCAGCTGCCAATTTCTCCATGGCTTCTGCCGCGGTAGCTTCTTCTATTGCTTCTTGGAGTGTTATTTTGAGTTTTATTAATAACCGGCCCTGTAGTGTAAGGTCCCTCAGCCCCAGGACCACTCAGTCTCTCATGGCTTCATCCATATTTAGGAATTCTCATGCCCTGGCAATGTCCCTCAGTGTTGCAATGAAATCTCTGGTGCTCTCGCCTTCTTTTTGGTCATGGCGATAAAATTCATGTCTTTTGTGAGGCAGGAGATCGTTGGTGTGTAGTGAGCCCTCAGTATTCTTTCCAGGTCCGACCAGGCCATCATTTTCACAAATTTCCCACCACCACAGACCGACCAATTGCAGGTAATATGCTAATACATAACAAGTATAACAATTAAAAACATTCGAGAAATTGTGTAGTTGTAGTATTTTTTAAATTAAACAGAAAACAATTTCCAACTGGTTATAAAAAAATGAAAAAGCAATGTTTTGTCCTACCTGTATTGTGCTCACTCACAATAATGTGCAATAAAGATAGAACATAAGCAATACTTCTCAAAATTTTACCTAAAAATTAATTACATTAGGCATACATATGCAGGTGTTAATAGACTATCTAATTTGATTTATTTTAATGTTTTAACTTTAAATACATGCCATCAATATGCAAGATCCCAGGCAGTGATCCTAGCCTAGCCAGTTCTCAAGGACATAGTTAAAAAGTACAGATCATGAGTTAAGCCCAGAGCCAATGGACAACCTTGGACCAGTCACTCACTCTCAGCCCTGGGAAACAGACCTTAAGCAAACCACTTCTGAAATCTTGCCTAGAAAACTACAGGGACTTCTCCAGGTAGTTGTCAAGAGCCAAACTGAATTGAAGGCATAAAAAAGAAAGGAAAAAAACCTGTTGCAATTAAAGGGATTGTCCTAAGCCTAATGATGCATAAACATTTCCAAGGGCTGCATTCTGACCACTTCAGACTTAACAGGCATTTCAGAGGTTCTCAAAGGAGTATCTTTTTTTCTACATTGTTAAATTCAATCATTACAACGAACAGTCTATAGTGCTCTATTTTGTATGTGAGGGGTGCGGAGGGAAGGAGAGAAGGAGAGAGAGAGAGAGAGAGAGAGATGGGGAAGGGTGTTAATACAGATTATCTACATATTCTTGCAAACTTCAGCTTGAGCAATGGCAACCCTGAGTGAAAATAAAAAGCAAACAGATTGAAACCCAAAGAGCTTTAGACTACCAAATCAGATAAACAACTAAGTGTAATCAGTTATGTCTGGCAGAAAAGACTGAACTGGACAGAAACTTGAATTGTTAGCAGAAAATTATCCACGTATTTTGAAGATTATTAAAGATAGATCTTACTAGGAAGTATGACTACTATTTAGTCAGTGGGCACTGGACACTGTATACAAGCATGCCCTTTTTTAAGTAAAATATCTTTTTCCCTGGGATTTCCCAGTCTGCACTGTTGGAGTTTCCAGCACACAATTCTTGCTGGTTTCTGCTATTAGGATCAAGAAAGATAGCTGATTCAAACAACAAGACTGAAATCCAGATGTTGGGTATGAAAGACTGGAGCATCTATCCTTCCCCACCTCTGCAGAAGTACTATTTCAGCCCCAAGATGGACCCCCAACAGGATACTTCAAAGGCATAGTCAAGAATGAAGGGCTTGGTTAGTTCTTCTTCAAAACATACTTCTGATTTGCCATGTGCCTTTGAGATGGAGAACTTTGTTTGTGTTTATTAGCCCCAACTGAAATCGAGATTCAGACTAATGTGAACACCATTTTGTGGGCAACAATTTCTATAGCCTAACATCTATATTCATCCCTTGTATTCATCTTCCAGCAAGCCGAATGGCTCTCTGTGTAGTAATAGAAAATAGACAGAAGCTGGAAATAATGGGCACAGGCAATCAAACTATCATTATAGGTGCATTATGTACAAGGTGCTAAATTGGCAGGAATCCTTTATTGTTAACTTCTCTTTGGCATTATTAAATGAGCTCTGAAGCCAGAGGAAATTTACAAGTGACAAAGGGTAATTATATACTTTAGAAGAATATATTTTTCATTGTGAAGATAGAACTGCACCAAGATAACAGCCCATTCAAAAGACAGTCAAAGGAAAATCTGCATATTTTAGGAGAATCATGCTGTCATACTTGGTGAGCATTTTTTGATACCACCCCCATCCCCATGAAAAATAAAAAGAAACCATTTCTATCTACTTTATGGACAAATTTCTCATGGAGAAATTATATTATGTGATGCTTTCCATAGGAAAAGGCCATGAAGCAAATGACATGTGCTTTATCTAGATCAGATAGTTTGTCTGTTTTTATTTAATTTGCTTCAAGCTTTTCCATACTCCTATTCAAAGATGTGTTCTTTCAATACAGCTGTCATGCCACAACTGAGATCTAAAATACTACTACTACTACTACTACTACTACTACTACTACTACTACTACTACAGAATTCTACAGAAAATCCTTAGTCAAGATTTAACAGTCTTGGGCCTGCCAAATACTTTTAATTTCCACTTCAGTTTTTCCGTGCCAGTGGTCATCCTTGCTGGGGCTGATAGGAATACAACTCACTGCCAGTATTGGAAATAATCTGTGCTCAGTTTCGTGAAACAGATCACTATTTTTTGCCCAAGTAAATGAAATTTTTTCTTCCAAGAATTCACAATGATTCCCTAGTTTGTTTTGCACATGTGTTAATAAATTTGTACAAATCATGAATACAGGGGTATTCAACTATTTAAAAAGCTTTTATTTTATTAATTGATTAAATTTGTATGCTGCCTGACTCTCAATGTGTCTTATCTAACACCTTCATCTAAGATCTTTACCCAGAGATTTCCCTGTGACTAAGTTGGCACTCTATACCCATTTTTGAATTGGCAGAAACAGTCCAATATGAGATTGTCTCTATTGCCTTACTGAAGTTTCTAATCACCGTGGGTTACCTTGAGGCTGTCCCTAGACACTGTCAAAATAAGGAAGGGCAGCTAATGTAACTGCAGTATATCCAAGGATGGCTTTAGCCTGTGCTGGAAATGAAAGGAACATAATGGAGATGTGGCAGAAAAATGATGTAGCCAGAGCATGCTTTTGTCATGCTTAATGCAGGTAAGGAAAGAGAGAGATTTCTTGTCGCTGCAGTGCCCAGAACTACTGTATTTCTACTTTATTGTAAGGTTAAATTAACAAAATTTTGCAAGTCTGAAAGTACATTTCTCCCCTGCCAATTTTACATCCCCCCAAAACTGGGGAGAGTCCCTCCTGAGATGTTTGCCACATTCACATTTCTGCTGTGGGTTCAGCTATTTCTTATCTGACCATTCCCTCACTGCATCTCTTCTGTTTCCCAAGGTTATTCCCACCTACCATTCTCTACCATTCAAAAATGCAAAGATGCTAATAGCAAATTGTAGCAGCCTAATATTGCAGATAACTCATGCTGAGTTCATTTTTTTACAATTAAGATGGTCTAAGTTTTCTCCAACATGTCCTTTGTATAGGAAAGACTTTTTCTAATTTCTTCCAAGATCTTGTTCAGGACTATCCACTTTCTCCTACTAAAGATGGAATGGCAGATGCCATTTCTACCTCAGCAAAGTGCAAGATATCAAGGCTGATCCAGCTGTTGTAACATCTTAAAAAAATCCTCATAGGAGGTCTCCCTCTTTATAGAAGACCTTCTTCCAATAATAACAACCTGTTGTTTTTTTGATCATCAAGATCATCTTCCTGAGGCAGGTATCTCTTTCTGCCTAATGTTAGAGCTAAAATCAGCAGGCATGCCTTACTGTATCTTGTTCATTGACCACAGTGATATATTACAGTGCAATCAACTGCATATTCTACATTATACCAATTCCTCTCCAAAAATCTGAGATGTTGGCATGCATGTCATTTAATCAGAACCACTCCACATTTGTTACATTTTTCATCATCATGATTATCGATTTTTTTAAAAATATTGTCTATTGGTTGCATTCATCTGGTACTGTTAAACTTTTGTTATTGTTTTTCATTAATAAAAAGAGGGAGGGGAACTTGGAAGGAAAAAACTATCCTTACATGCTGCTTCTTGCAGTAAATAGTATTTATTGTTGCATGCCAAGGGACTCCAGGAGGCAATGGACCCCCATCGAGTTCATTGAGCCATTCTTCCATTTATATCAGTTAGAGGGGCCATCTATGAACATCACCCAAGAGGAAGAAATTACTCAGCCGAAACAGAACACCAATTAGCCCAAACATGGCACATAAAATACTGTATGCAATTCAGAAATAAAGTCTAATATTTAAGTAAAAACATAATACATTTTGCCCTAGAACTTCATCCAGTATTACAGGAATGGAGCATTCACTAATGCAACAAGATATCTCACTCTGCTTTCCAGTATGTTTGCACATTCTTCAAGATAGCTCCTATTCAGAACAATTTTGAGGATGCAGAAGAGATTGGGAAATGGAGACATACGTCAAGTTGATGGATGAGGTTCTTTAATAGTAGTCTGCACTACTATTACTGTTAATCTTCTCATCACTCCTTATCAACCCTCCCCTCCCACTTGTGACTGTATGACTAACTTTGTTGCTTGTATCCTTACGATTTATATTGACTATTTCCTAGTATGACTTGATTGCTTATTGTACTCTATGACTATTATTAAGGGTTGTACCTTATGACTCTTGATGAATGTATCTTTTCTTTTATGTACACTGAAAGCATATGCACCAAGACAAATTCTTTGTGTGTCCAATCACACTTGGCCAATAAAGAATTCTATTCTGTTCTGTTCTGTTCTGTTCTATTCTTTCAGTGGCTCAGTATGATTTGTTGGAAGATTATGATGATATAATCTCCACTCTGTCTGTTGCACGATGGTAACTTCTGAACTAATTTTCCTTTGTAAAATAAAACACATATCTATCCTAACTTCGATCCAGAGAAAAGAAAAAGGGACTATTTAAAACCAATATCCCAGAGAAGCAAGCAATGTGTAAAAATATAACACCTAGGCAACATTTCAAAATTTGAATTACTTTTAAAATATTTCAAATTTAATTTTCACTCTGATACCAAACAAGAAAAGCAAGCATAATTCTTGTATGTTAGTTGTAAGACATTGATGTTTCACAGGTTTTTTTTAAATATAACTTTATTGAATTTCAAAGATTTAGAAAGCAAATCTGAATTAAGACAACTCACTTGAGGAAAAAAAACACAATTTCTCTCAATTAAATTCAGAACTTTGGATGGATAAAGGCTTTAAATAACACCATTGGGCTCTCGAGTGACATGTGTGAATTGGCAATTGCCAATTCTGTCATGTGAATTGGCAATACTAATGAGAATCCTTGCCTGTTGGAAAAGAAAGCAAAAGCCAGCCAGTCAAAATAGGGTAATCCCCTAAAAAGAACATTGTCCTGAGATTAAGAAAATCCACAGTCTAAAACAGAGCCATATTGATACAGTGGTGAAGATCCTGATCTAGAAACTGTGAACAATGAAAGCTGGCTGAGTGACTTGGGGCTGGTCTCTTTTTCTCAGTCCAACCCCTCTCACAGGGTGATTGTTGTGGGGGAAATAGGAGGAAGAGGTATTATGTATGCTTGCTTGCCTTGGGTTCTTTATGTATAATTCAAGGCAAGAAATATATGCAATGTTCCTGTCTCCTATTTTTTCCACAACAACAACCCTAAAGGCAGGATAATGTAACAACAACAGTATTAATTAATTATTATTAATAATAATAGTAGACTCCTGCAGCCTAAGACATAACACTTAAAATTGTCAATAAGAAAGTCAAAAAAGTCTGGATGGTGGACATGGCAATATCAGGAGATAGCAGAATAGAAGAGAAGGAATTGGAGAAGATAACAAATACAAAGACTTGCAAATAGAAATACGATGACAGTGGCAAAAGAAAGCAAAGGTAGCTCCAATAATAATAGCCTGCAATCCCAAAACAATTGGAGCACTACTTGAACACTATCAGCACTGACAAATTCTCTATCAGTCAACTGCAAAACACTTGGAACAGCAATAGCAACATCTGTAACTTCATCAAACAACCAAATCTGCCTATCCCAGGTCCTTGGGAAGTACTCGATAGGCAGACAAAAATGCCCAATCCATCCAAACATATGGCGGACTATGCAGTGAACAAAAATAATGATCTTCTTGCATTGATCTGCAATTTTTTGATTACAGGTCAAAATAACAATCAAAATTTTGAAATAAGATCATTATTTTTTGGAATTACTCAGCCACTCTTTCAATCTCTACATCTTACATCCTGTGATGTTACCTCTTACAACCATCAAACTTAACACCTGTTAACACCATCAAACTTAACACCTCGATAGGTGGATAAAAATGCCAAATCCAGTCTAAACATCTGGTTGACTATGAAATGAACCATGACGATGATTTAAAACACCATTTAAAATAAAAATGCTGCTCACTGTCCATATATACAACCAAGATATTGCAGTGGAGTTTGGATTAGAGTTATGTGCCACCCTCACACAGGAAAAATAGTGAAGGAATCAAGAAGCCCTATGGAAATAACATCAAGACTCTGAATGAAGATGATCACTACAAGTACCTGGGCATTCTTTAAACAGGCAACATCAGGCACACTGAAGTCAAAAAGAAGGTTAGAAGTTTAGCATCTTGAGAATGAACAACAACTTAAAGTCCCAATTCAGTGAAGGAAATATACTCAGGCACCAATTAACACCTGGACAATTCTGGTCATTAATTCCATAGCTGGAATAATGGACTCAAGCAGAACTTAAAGCCCTGGATAGAAAAACTAGAAAAATAATGGCAATGAATCATGCCCTTCATCCTCACAGTAATGTTGACAGACTCGACTTACCAAGGAAAATAGGTAGGTGTGGAATGTTGCAAGTTCACCAGACAGCTAAAGAAGAAAAAAAGAGCATTGGAAGAGTATCTGAAGAACAGGGACAGAGATGTATTGAAGCTAGTATAACATGAATATCTAAATGTAGTGCCAAAGAATCACTTTCCAAAAAAGATCAAAACTAGGAGACTAGATTAATATGTTCTGTCTTTTCTCTAAAAAGTTCCAATAAGTTCAGATCAATAAGTTGGCACAGATACTGGCTGAAGGTGGGTGTCAGCCTTCAAGATTTTCTTCCTTTGCTTTGCATCTTTCGGCTGTCATAAGAAACGGGGGGAGGAGGGAGGACATGGTTATGGGAAACGAGCTGGAGGTTTTACAATACAGAACTGTATAAGTTGTGGGGGGGGGAGTTTCTTGCTTAGGCTTCTATCCTACGCTATGTGCAGCCACAGCTCTTTATCAAAATATGTCAAGGTCAATGGACAGAGGCCTCATCACCACTTAGAGATGCCCACATGATGTTATATACAACTTTTTTATTGGATGAACAAATTGAACTATTGGGGGTGGGAACATTGTCATCACTTGTATATGTGATTTACGTGCTCATTTTCTCAGATTCAGGATTCTTTTGTTGCTACCACTTGACTTCCAGTAAAAGATATCTTTTCTCTAATTAATGGAGCCTAAGTATTTCTTTCTTAGATTTTGAATGGAGCACCAGCTGACATTATTCTGAATCTCAGTTTACCAGCCCACCCGGAGAATTAATAAATTTTCTTCCGAGGGGGTCTGAACACAATATCTCATCCAGCCAGTGACCAAGAAGACCTGGAAGTGACTGGAGGACCAGATTCCCTGCTGTTAGAGGCGGCAGGGGAAGCCAACTTGTTAGCAGAATTAAGTCTTGGTGAAAAACCAGCTGTAAAGCCCAAATGATCTCTGGGAGTCAGCTGGAAGGATCCAGAGGAAAAGCCCCCTCCAGGAGTGACCACTACCCATTGGCGTGGAAGAGAAGAGCCATGGCAAGAGAAGGAAAGAAAGAATTTTTTACTAACTCAAGCCCTGCATCTTCTAAATGAAGCTGTCGGAGAAACTCAGACTGATCAAAGATATGAGGGGGAAGAGGGGAGGCAGCCCCAGCCAGAAGATCCAGAGCAGCCACCCCCATAAATCAACCTGGGCCGGCGCAACAGGCAGCAGCAGCCCAGCCCCCCCCCCCCGGTGGGGGGAGTAATTGCCAGAAGATGTAGAACTCCAAAGGTTCCTCCTCTGGAAGTAAAATGGGGGGGGGGGGGGGGGGAATCCCAAGGAGTTAGGATTCTTCCTGGCACAAGTCTGGAGCCATATGGAGAAATATGGGCAGGATTTTTCCTCAGAAGCAGCCAAAGTTAGATGTATGACCAAGGCTCTGGAAGGAACAGTTGCAAAGTGGATGGTGACTTTGCATAACGATAATATCCCCCAACTGATGAATTATGACCTGTTCATGACAGCGCTGCATGCCAGATTTGAAGATCCACTAGCTGAACGTAAGGCTAGAATTAGGATGAAAACCATAAATCGGAGCGGAGATCAGTGGCCGACTACACCCAGGAATTTAGAGAGCTGGCGTGCCATATTCGAGGCTAGTCCCAGGGAGCCCTGACAGAAGCTTTTAAAGATGGGTTGAATGAAGATGTTTATCAAAGCTGTATTGCCAGAAGAGACCCCAGTGAGTTGCAACTCTGGTATGTGCTGGCAGCAGAGGTGGAAATAGATCTGACCCAACACAGATACTGGGGAGGGCTTGGTTGGAGCAAGTCATTCCCCACCAGCCCTTGAGAAGCCTTGAAACCTCAAAAGGGAGGGAGGGATGGTGGCAAAACCCAAGACCACTGCATGCTTCCAACGTGGGAAGGAAGGTCACTAGGCTGCAGACTGCCGTGCCAAACTAGAACCGAAGGGGGTACCAGGAGGAGGAAGAAAACCTGAAAAAACTCCAGCCAAGCCTCATGAAATGGCACTTAAAGCAGAGGAGGTTGTAGAGATCACCCCACTAAAAGGAGAGGAGCTGGGAATTCCAACCTCTCCTGAAGAGAGTGAATCCGAATTGGAAGACAACTCACTGGTAAGTCCAAACAAGAGCCCTATGACCATTCCAGTGAGATTAAGGGTGCCCACATCGGGAGCCCAAGGGAAAATGTTGGCCTTGTTAGACTCTGGGTGCCCAAGGTGCGTAATCAGCTTGGAAGATTTTAAAAACGCCCATGGCCTTTTGCCAATTGGATGGATCGGTAGCTGTGGGCAGCCCTGCACATTTCATAACAGAACCAGTAGAAATGATGATGGGGAAGCATAGAGAGACTTTGTGTTTTATTGTGGGCGCAGAGATGGAGGCTCTCCAATACTGGGTTTGCCCTGACTCCAGAAATGAAACCCCCACATTGACTGGAGGAAGGGATCATTGCGCATAACCCCTGAAGGGGAGGGGCAATCTCAACTGAAAACCAAGAACCCCACAGAACTGGTCTCCACTGGTACTGAGAATCTGAGGAGGGAGAAGAGAATTCCAGAGGAATATTGAGACTTAAAAGAGATATTCAGTGAGAAGGCCTCGGACAAGCTCCCCCCCACCATCGCTCAACAGATTGCAGTATTGAAATTTTGCCATGAGTGAAACTCCCAAAACCAAAATTGTACTCGATGACACCGCAGGAGCTAGAAGAGCTGAGGTCGTTCATTGATAAACATTTGGAACATGGTTTCATCCAACCTGCTAGGCCCCGAGTAGGACTCCAGTTTTATTCCGTGAGAAGAAAGATGGCTCTCTTCGTGTGTTGATTACCGGAACCTCAATGTGATTTCGGTGGAGAACGTGTACCCCCTCCCCTTGATGAAGGATATGTTGGGCCACTTAGCCCATTTTCCCAAGGGAAAATTTTCACAAAACTCAATCTGAGAGAAGCTTACTACCGAGTTCTAATTAAGGAGGGAGATGAATGGAAAACTGCTTTTAACTGCTCAATGGGGTGTTTCCAATTCAACATTCTTCCATTTGGCCTACGGGGGGCTCCGCAGTAGTTATGCAAATGATAAATCAGGTTCTGCAAGAACATTTATCCAAGGGAGTGCTGGTTCATCTTGATGATATTCTTATTTACACGGGGACTCGTGATGAACATGTGAAACTAGTGTGTTCAGTTCTGGAAAAACTTTGAGCTGCTGAACTGTACGCAAAGTTATCCAAATGTGAATTCCACCAGGAGAAAATTGACTAGTTAGGCTATCACATATCACATGACAGAATAGAAATGGATCCGGGGAAAGTTTGTGCCATTTTGAAATGGGCCCCTCCCTGCACCAGGAAACAACTGCAAAGTTTCTTGGGATTTGCTAATTTTTGCCGTCAGTTTATCCCTGCTTTTGCGAAGATTGCATTGCCTATTACAAATCTCCTAAAAACCAAAGGAGAATTGAAACTGAAACCAAATAAACCACTGGAGTGGTTTATGGAATGCCAAGCCACTTTTGAGAAGCTGAAACGACTGTTTGCTGCTGAGCCAGTGCTCAAGCACCCAGACATGGACACCCCTTTTGTAATCCAAGCCGATGCAAGCGATGTAGCAGTCGGGGCAATGTTACTACAACCAAATGAGATGGGGACTCTGCAACCGTGTGCATATACTTCCCGTAAACTTACTGAGACTGAAAGAAGATGAGCCATCTGGGGAAAAGAAGCTTTTGCAGTTTACTGGGTTCTGTTAACCTAGAGGCATTTTCTAGAAGGGGCAAAACACCCTTTTGAGGTGTGGATGTATCATAAAAATTTGGAGGCTTTGAAAACACCTCGGAAACTGTCTCCCAAGCAAGTTTGCTGGACGCAGTACTTCACACGCTTAAATTTTCCATTGAAGTATATTCTAGGGGAGAAGAACTTCATGGCAGATGCTTTATCTAGATTACCTCAAAAAATAGTGCCTGCCCAGAAGTGGTTCAGCCTATTGTCCCCACCAAATGGTTCGTGGCTCCAGTGGTTACCAGAGCCCAGAAAAAGAAGAAAGTTGAATTATCAAATGATTTATCTTCCCAATTAAAAGAAGCTCTGAAATTTGATGATTGGTTCTTGGCTCACTCAAATAACTGTACAGTTAGAGATGGATTGGCATAGGTGGGGGCAAATTATATGTTCCAGAAAAGTTGAGAAACCAAATATTACAGCAAACTCATAACTCTAAAGCTGCTGAACATTTTGGATTCGTGAAAACTTTACACTTGGTTAAAAGGCAATTTTGGTGGCCTACCCTGAAAAAAGACATAGAGGCTTATGTGGCTAGTTGTCCTATCTGTGCCTCAGCCAAACGACCACCTATCTGTGCCTCAGCCAAACCCAGCGGGCTTGCAACAAAATGTGGCAAGGCCAACTGCTCCATGGAAAGAAATTTATATGGATTTTATCATGGAATTACCTGAAAGTGGGGGAAATACAATTATTTGGGTAGCAACCGATTTGTTTTCCAAACAGGTACACTTCATACTGTGTGCAAAGATTCCATCTGTGAAAACCTTGGCTAAACTGTCTATTTTACATATCTATTGGTTACATGGTGTTCCTGAATGCATAATCTCAGATGGGATGTCTAGTTTACCTCAACCTTCAGTTCCTGAAGTTATTGGGCTCTGCCCAGGGCTTAAGCTCTGCCCACCAGCCACAAACCAATGGGGTTTGTGAGAGGACTAACTCTGTATTGGAACAGTACCTTAGATGTTATATAAATTATCAGCAAGATGATTGGGCTGACCAATTGTCATTCACTGAGGTGGCATATAACAATTTGGTGCATATTAGTACTGTGTTTATTCCATTTAAAGTGGCTTTGGGACAAGACTTTGTACCCATACCCGAGCTTCCACAGGAGAAACCTAACATTCAGTCACTGAACTAGAAGATAACCGAACTCCAGCTTACCTGGCCTCCAGCTTACCTGTAAAGCATGAGATGATGCTCATCAAACTCATAAAAAAATTGTGGATAAAAGGAGAACTCCACAAAAAACATATCAAGTGGGTGACAAAGTCTTCTTATTCACCAGATATTTGCAGACCACCCAAAAGTCAAAAAAGCTTGGATCTATGTATGTTGGACCTTCTCCAATTGAACAAGTTGTGAATCCTGTGGCAGTCCAACTGCAATTACTGAAAACCCTCCAGTGAATCCACCCTGTCTTCCATTTTAGTTTATTAAAACCTGAGCATACCTCTGACCTGAGACCATCTCAGGTCGATCCCCCTGTGCTTTCGCTAATTGAAGGTGAGCAACATTTTGAAGTTAAAGAAATATTGGATTCTAGGAAACAAAGAGGTCGACTCCAATATTTAGTTGTTTGGAAACATTTTCCTCCTTCCCATTCCAAATGGGTGAATTAGAAGGATGTTTGAGCTCCTAAACTTGTCAAGGCATTTCATACAAAATATCTTGATAAACCCTGAACTTTAGTATTATGATGTTGTATGTATATTATTCTATCTTTTATTCTTTCTCTATTTTAGGACAAACACTTCTTTTTCAGGAGGGCCGAATGTCAGCCTTGAAGATTTTCTTCCTTTGCTTTGCATTTTTCGGCTGTCATAAGAAATGGGAGGAGGAGGGAGGGACATGATTATGGGAAGCGAGCTGGAGATTTTACAATACAGAACTATATAAGTTGGGGGTTGTTTCTTGCTTAGGCTTCTATCCTATGCTATGCGCAGTTGCAACTCTTTATATGTCAAGGTCAACGGACAGAGGTCTCGTCACCACTTGGAGATGCCCACATGATGTTATACACAACTTTTAATTGAATGAGCCAACTGAACTATTGGGGGTGAGAACGTTGCCATCACTTTGTATATGTGATTTATGTGCTCATTTTCTCAGATTCAGAATTCTTTTGTTGCTACCACTTGACTTCCAGTAAAAGATATCTTTTCTCTAATAAATGGAATCTAAGTATTTCTTTCTTGGATTTTGAATGGACCACTATCTGACAGTGGGCCTCTTTGGCATAGGTTGTGGTTGAGGATGGGTCTCTTTAGCTCAGCTCATGCCATGTCAGCTCAGATGGAAATTAGGCAAGACATGATTATGTTCCTAGGGTGTTTTTTTTCTCTTTCCCTTTTTGCAACAAAGAAAAGAGTTGATAAATATCTTTATATCAGGCTGCAGACTCAAGGAAACCTATGATGCTTACTTTGTAGTAGGTTCCATTGTGTTCAGTGGCTCTCATACTTCGGTAAAGATGTTTAGATCTTTTACTCCTATTCAGTCATATTGTTAGTTCCCTTTCTCCTAAGTTCCCATTCATATATAAATGATGAGTATCTAAAAGGGATAATTTTTTTATACCCATACACAGGTTCTTGATTGGTGGAGGAATATATCCTCATTTGTTTGTTAACCTCTATGTTAGATGGTTGTTGGGAGGCCCTCTATAACAATTGCAATGGCACTTAGGCTTATATACCACTTCACAGTGCTTTACAGCCCTCTCTAAGTGGTTTGCTGCCAACAATCCTCATTTTACCCACTTCGGAAGGATGGAAGGCTGAGTCAACCTTGAGCCGCTGAGATTTGAACTGCCAAATTTCAGGCAGCTGACAGGCAACAGAAATAGCCTGCAATACTGCACTCTAACCACTGTGCCACTGTGGCTCTTATATTGTTGATATCAACTTCTACATGTGAAAGCTGAGAAGAGCAGAAGGCATGTAGGTTCTAGAAATATGATGTTCAGACCAGAAATCCATAGCCAAATTCATCTCAGCGTGGGGAGGGACGGTATATGAAAGTTGGACTTTTGTGTCAGTGGTTAATCCCCACTCTGGAATTTCTGGACTTCACTATTGTCATATATGTCTAAGACTGCCTTTCTAGCTTAGGTTGTTTTAAGGATTTTAACTGCTTGGGTTTACTGCATCGATAGAGGGATAGTATCAATGTCACATTAAGGTACCAATTGTGATCGTAAGTCGAGGACGACCTGCAACTGAAATATGAAACACCACATATTGAAGAAGTAGACCTTAAGGCCCGGTCCCACTGCACTTACGGATGCAAAGAGGATGTAAAACATTAAGAAAAACTTCCCATCCGTTGGAAAACGCAATGCATCGTTGTGTACTCATTGCATACGTGTTTCATACGCTCTATCCCTCAAGCATCCATCCACTGAGATTTCATCCGTGCAAGAAATTTTGAGCTGCACAAAACTTTGTGAATGGATCAACTTTCCGCCACGTACGATGTACATCCACAACATATAAGGGCAACAAACGTTCTATGTCCGTTATCAACCGTTAAACGTCCACTGTATCCTCTTGACATCCTCTGGCCATCCCCTCAACTCACATCCGCTGCAGCTGAAAATGGAAAGTGGGAGGAAACAAAAGGTACACGGAACGTTTACACAGCATTAGTAGCATGGAAATAGAAAGGATGTAAGCATATGCATCTCGTGTATAAAGGATTAAAAACGGACAAAACATTTGTATCTGGGATGTATCTCGTATATTTAGGATGTCTGCAGTATGTCTAGAGCATGTAG
Source organism: Laticauda colubrina (assembly GCA_015471245.1). Classification (NCBI taxonomy): domain Eukaryota; kingdom Metazoa; phylum Chordata; class Lepidosauria; order Squamata; family Elapidae; genus Laticauda; species Laticauda colubrina. The sequence goes on from BLBF01000011.1 coordinate 38,112,869, forward strand.
ACGGACACCAAGAGGACAACCGATATTTTCTACAAAAAGGGGGAGAAAATCATCTGGATCTCAGTATCAGTCCAGCAGCCGTGGTGTACAGACCTCTTCACCCTTGGTCTTGGTCCTCAACATCATCAATTGTTCTCCACCATGGATCATGACACAGTCCGTATGATAGCTGCACTCATTCATCACCAGAACCAAAACCTGTTCAGACTGTTTCACCTTTTATACAGAAGGAGATGAAGGAGACGTCCAAGAGCTGTGTGGGTCCGAGGATGGATCGTGAGAAGAATGGAGTTTGGACTGTATGACCAGTTGATGGTGGAGCTGAGGAATGAAAACCCTCATGCATTTCATCACTTCATGAGGATGCCACCAGCCATGTTTGATGAACTTGTAGAGCATCTGAGACCCAGGTTGACCAAGCCTAGCACCAACTTCCATCCCAACCTGGACCCTAGACTGAAGGTGGCACTGACTCTGCGGTACCTGGCCTCTGGAACCACATACAGAAACATGCAGTATGACTGGAGGGTGCCACACAACAGCATCAGCAAAGTGGTCAGAGAAGTGGTGCAGGCCATCATCGAAGAATACATGGAGGAGCACCTCAAGTGCTCCACCACTGAACAAGGCTGGAGAAAACTTGCAGAAGAGTGGTATCAGAGTTGGAATTTTCCCCACACCGTTGGAGCCATAGATGGGAAGCACATGGCCTGCAAAGCTCCAGCCAACTCAGGGTCCTCTTATTACAACTACAAGGGCTTCTTCAGTATCATCCTCTTTGCCATGGTTGATGCTGACTACAAGTTCATCTACATTGATGCTTCAGGCAATGGGTCAGCTTCAGATGGCCAGGTATACAATGCAAGTGACCTCAAGAATGGGCTGGAACGCAACCTCATCATGGGGTTTCCAGATCCAGACCCCCTACCTAATGACACACAAGACCCTACTTCATCATGGGTGATGACGTGTTCTCCCTCAGAACCTACCTCATGAAGCCGTACACTTCAAGATACCTCACCCGTGAAGAGAGGATCTTCAACTACAGGGTGTCCAGGGCAAGACGGGTGGTGAAGAATGCCTTTGGCATCCTGGTCAACAGGTTCCAGATACTTCTCACCATCATGCAGCAAGACCCAGAGACTGTGAGGAACATCGTGGAAGCTTGCTGTATCCTGCACAATCTCATGCGCACCCACTACCCAGTGTTGCAGAACAGACTTGTTGACAAGGGAATGGGGACATGGAGCCTGGTGAATGGAGGCAAGGACGTAACCTGATAGACACTGTGGATGTAAAAGGCCCCAACAGAGCTTCACGTGAAGGGAAGAAGCAGCGCAATCAACTAAGACACTGGTGCATCTCCCCAGCTGGAGCAGTGGAGTGGCAAGACAGGATGATTGATGATTAATGGATGCTTCCTTGAGTCTGTTGCATAACACTGATGAGATTGTGCCATGTATGTTGAGTGGTCCTACAATGAATAGAGCATTAATAAAGAGCTTTGTTTATTTTAAAATGTGTTGATCAATGAATAAATTGTTATTGATAATAAAGGTCCATCTGTGTGGGATGATGGACCATACAGTTCCACTATGCTTGCACTGGAGGTTTATCTATCCCACAACTATCCTTATCTATCCGACAAGCATGCAAAGGCTTAACCATTTTTTCAAAGTTTTCACCAACACTTTATTAAGTAAAAAAAACGAACCAAGTGTCTTAAGCAAAGATAACCTTTTTTAACTTTCTTAGGTAAACTTTATGACTTTATTAAAAAAGCAAAATGAACCAAGTAAAGTGTCTTAAGCAAGGATAAACTTAACAAGTAAAAAACTCAGTTTCTGACACTATTCTCAGTCACTCTGAGTCATGTCCATGGTCTCAGCTGTTAAGCGGGCAGGGACTGTGGAGGTGGCTGTAGCTTTAGTGCTGGTCTAAGGCACCATTGGGGTGCTTGGCCCCGAGGATACAACAGGTGGTGGTGTGTTTAGGAAGCTATCCGAGAGCTGACTCAGTCCCGTGAGGTTGAGAGGCCCCTCATCAAGGACTTGAGATGTCAGGCCCAATACTGATGACAGATTGTCCATTGACGGGCTTGGCTGTGGGGTGGAGGAAGGAGGAGTGGAGTGGGGCTGTCTGGTCTGCAGCTGGGTGAGGACTGGCGTCTGTGGCATTCGATGAACCTGGGCCTGGACTGGGAAGTTCTGCTTGTCCTGTGGGAAGTCCTGGTAATCGTAGGCTTGGTAGGTGAGGGGCTGTTGAAAGCCGTGGAAGAGCTGTGACATTGCCTGGGGTGGAGGAGCAGACCTGGACTGAGTAGGAGCAGCTTCAGCTGGGCCTTGAGGGTTGTGCAGAAGTGCTGTGATCTTCTGCTTCATCACCTGGTACTGGGCCTCGGGCAGGTCCCTCAGGGTCTGGCTTATGTAGGTGATGAAGGTGTTCTGGCCCGAGGATGCTCTGTCCAAGTGGAACAGCTGAGAGAGAAGTTTCTGTGCTGGTCTTCATTGTGTCCCTGATCTCCAACAGCACACTGTGGTCCTGGCCCTCCAGTCTGCCTCTCTGCCTGCATCCTCTGGAGCTGGGGGTGGGGGTGGGTTGGCCTCTGGTGGCTGCTGCTTCTTCCTCTATTTGTGACAGCAGGGCGTCATCCTCCACGGGATCCTCCAAGTCTGCTGGCATGGGGAGTGCAGCTGTTGGGGGGGGCTCTGCCATGGAGCCTCTCTGAAGACACCTGCCTGGACAGGGTAGCTGGGTCCTGGCTAGAAGAGGACTGGCTTTCTGTGGGCTGTCTGAGGGAGAGGGGTCTCAGAGGGGCTGCTCCTCGGTGGAGTATCTCACCCTCCAGGAAACTGCACTTGGCCATGACGTACATCTCCTGGTCAGTGAGCTTGACAGCGGCCTGCCTGGATTTCTTGAGGTGCAGCTTGCCATACCAGGTGTGCATATGCTTCCACCATCCAAGGAGTACTTCTGCAGTGTACCCCAGGCTCTCTGCCTTGTCTCTCCAAGCTGCCTGCTTCTTCTTGGTGTCGTGATACAGTCTGAGGCCCTTTCTCCACAGGTACTCGTTCTCCCTCAGCCATTCCAGCACCTCATCCTCATGCTCCTCGGAAATGGTGTACTGTTCCCTCTCTCCCTTCTCCTTCCCTTGCCTCTTCCTCCCTCTGGCAGGGGCTTCAGCAGGGCCTTCAGGGGCTTGAGCAGCAGGGCCTTCAGGGGCTTGAGCAGCAGGGCCTTCAGCTGCAAGGCTTTGAGGGCCTTGGGGCTGGTCCACCACAGCAGCAGCAGCAGCTTCAGAGTCACTGCCAGGGGTTGGGATGCTGGTTCTGGCCTTCTTCACCTTGCCAGGGCTTGAACGAGTAGGCACGGGCTTCCTCTTCTTCCCTGACTGACGAACCATGGTGTTCCTGCTAGATGTATGTGGCAGCACGTCTTTCCCCTGTATGCTGACTGCATGCGTGCTGAATCCTTTTATATCTGCGGAGCTGATGCAATTCATACTCCCCGCATGCGCAGTGAACACTTTGCATCCGATATACATCTGCACGGCATCCCCTTTGTTTCCTATAGGCATCTGTGATGCATCCGCTTCATCTGCCATGCATCCACCCCTTCCACTATGCGTCCGCTTCGAAATTCTCCCCCGGAACCCCTTCGGATGTGTCATCCTCTTCCATCCACTGTCATCCACTAGGCTTCCTATGAACATCCGTTTAACATCCCCACTACATACTACCCACATCTGTTCTTTTCCGTTCTTTTCCGTTCTGTTTATGCGTTTTTTTGCCACTTTTTGGAGTGGATGACAACGGATGGAGCCACCTCCGAAATTTTGCTCGACCGCTGTGTCCTTTATGCATACATTTTGCATCCATTGGCCAGTGGGACCGGCCCTTTAAGTCCTGTGTGATCACAAGTCAAAAGCAGGTTACCTGGACTGGAGTTCCTGAAATTGGCTTTTCAATCTAGGATGCTGACTGTGAAGAAAGCTATTTTCCACACAGAAGCATAATTGAGGATCTGTGGTGGTCTTTATTTATGCTGTCCCTGAAATACTGAGAACACACAAAGAACACCATGATTCAATGAATGCTTAAGTTTTAGCTGATTAGTCAGAAAGTATACAGATTCCAATGTCTCACTCCTTACTTCAGGTTCTCCAACAACAAAACTTTCTTCAATCCCATTCCACACAAAAAGCAGACAGAACAAATGGCTGACAACCCTACCCATTCATCATCTGTATATTTCTTTGGTCCATTGTAAAAATAAAAATTAAAAACTTCCTATAAGAGGAAGCTGGTAGCAAAGACATCATTCCTGCTATATTTTAAAACGTCTTGTGAAAAGAAAAATACATCACACAAGAGCATTTCTGGAAACCAGCATTTGTCCAAATGATAGAATGTGGTTCAGAATGTCACAAAGCAATTCTGCCTCTGCATAATTGTGTAATGTCATGACATAAGTTTAACAGGAAATGGAGTTTGCATCATGCAACCTTTACAAATGTCTCTGACGTCATATTGTTTTGTAACCATTCTTTTCCCCCTTAGTATTTTTAACCATGGTTGCATGTTCCTGCAGAGTAGCTGAGATACCTTCCAAGAAGTGTTTCTAAACAACCTCAGGGAGAGCTCAGAGGAACAATTCCCCTAAGCCAGAAAGCAGAGCCAGGCAAATGTTTTCACCAGAAGATAAAGAGTTTGCAAGCTCAACAAATCTTGGCACCACAGAAGAGAAAAACCAACTTTGCTCTCAAGATCAACAAATGTCATGTAGTCACCATAGCCCAGAGCTGCTTCTTAACTGTTGGAAAACTTTTCCATAGTGATGCCCTTACAGAATTTCCAGTACCGCCACTGTATTGAATTTAACTGGAGTAATCCTGGGGAGTAATTGTCACCCTCTTGGTCTCAGACATGAGTCTAGTTTGAAAACCCAGTTCTTGAGCTATTAGAACTGCTTTGCTGCGCTCTATCTTCAGCATACAGTATTATCAACCAGCAACAAGAACATTCACCGATTATGGCACTATAGCACGAACGGGATGCCTGTCTTGAAAGAGCTTTGTGCACTCTGCTGTCATATCTATATTGTTATAATACATTTGCTAAGTGTTTGATAAGTATAACAAATACAGATGTGTGCATATCCCTTAGTTGTAAGAAGTTTCTAGCTGTAGAAGAATCTTATTTTATTAAACTTCAGAAACATTGCAATTAACATTTTAAAAAATATATATTTCTTTTCAAAAATCTCTCTTTATCTCTCATCTATCTATCTATCTATCTATCTATCTATCTATCTATCTATCTATCTATCTATCTATCTATCTATC
>BLBF01000011.1:38118222-38139071 GCA_015471245.1 Laticauda colubrina
ATCTATCTATCTATCTATCTATCTATCTATCTATCTATCTATCTATCATTTCTTTATAAGCTCTGATATATTTGTAAACAATGAATTGAAGCTAAGTCATATGGAACCATATTGTCTGGTCTTCTTGACTCTCTTTTAAAACCCAACACCTGAGAAATGTGTTCAGCCAAATTTATTAAGTTTACAGACTTGATCACACAGACTTGGGTCACCAGGTCACTCATGAAGACATGTTCCCTTTTTAAAAAATAGTCCAGGTTCAGTACATTCAATGTCCTTCATAGATTGTAGGATTCCAGATTTTTCAGCCATAACTAAGCAAAAGGTTAAAATGTTTTGCTACGTTCAATCTCTTGATCCATTGTTGTAATAATAGTAGGTATCATATCAAAGTTCCTTCAAATGTATTACATCCCCCAACATAAAAAAGACAAAAGCCAACCTTTTTCAGAACTAACTGAGATTTTTTTTTATCATAAGAAACCTATCTAACCATCCTTAAAATCTGAAACTATTGATTAGGCAATCTCAGTTAAATAAATTCCTTTGATTTGTTAGGAAATCCAGACATGTGGGGGTCTAATACTAAATTAAAAACAGAAGGCAGTAAAGGGACATATTTGACAAGTTCCATGTTGCAGCTTAATTACTGGTAAAATAAGCCCTTTAATAATTACATAAACAAAAGGTTTAAAACAATAAATTATAATCCAAGAAATAAATTCCACAAGCAACATATGAACTGAACACTGAATTTGAACCATATTGACTGCTTTCTTTCACAATCAATGAAACTAATATTGGAAATTCATGTGTATATCATCCAGGAGTCTAATGCTCCTGGGATTCTAAGCTTCTAAAATATGCTTTACACCAGCAGTCGCTGGGCTGTGAGAAAATTTTGGTGGGCCGCAGAGAAATCTCACCCCCAGAACACCCCCTCCAAAGCAATTAATGCAGGCTGCGCAGAAACACAAGGCTGCGCAGCCCACATGGCCCACTCACTCCTTACCTGGTAAACTTGCCTGCTAAGTTGCTATTTTTCCTTTTTCCGACCATCGTCTGTTCTGCTGTGTCGGGAGATTTAGGTTAGGTAGGAAGCAGGAAACAGTTGGATTTCTTGCTTTCTAGCTAGTCTTTAAGGCCCTGTCACACTGGCCGACGGATGCAAAATGTTTGTAAAAAGGACACAGCGGACGAGAAAAAAGTTCCATCCGTTGTTATCCGCTCTCAAAAGGGGCAAAAATTTGCCTAACCAGAGCGGACAACACAGAAAGGAACGGACGGGGGGAGGATGTAGGGTGGATGGAAAGCGGATGCTCCACGGAAGCCTAGGGGATGGAAGCGGATGAGAGCGGATGGCACATCTGCAAGGCTTCCGAGGGAGTACAGCAAAGCGGACGTGGAACGGATACAGCGGATGCAGAGCGGATGCCGAGCGGATGAAGCAGATGCACAGCAGATGCCGAGCGGATGAAGCGGATGCAGAGTGGAAGCCTAGCAGAAGCCTAGCGGATGCCTAGCGTTCACTGCGCATGCGGGGAGGATACATTGCGTCAGCCCTGCAGATATAAAGGGAAGCAGCTCCCAAGCAGGTCACCATTCAGAGGAAACACCTGTTTCCAGACACAGCTTGCCAGCCTGCCAGACTGCCAGCCAGCCAGCCAGCAACCCAACAACCATGGGGAAGAAGAGAAAGCCTCAGCCATCTGCTGCCAGCCCTGGCAAGAGGGACAGGGCCACCCTCCCATCCCCTGCCCCTCACTCTGCTTCTGCTGGGGCTTCTGCAGCCCGGGCTCGCTCTTCTGGGGCTGGGGCTTCTGCTGGTGCTTACTCTGCTGATGCTGCTTCTGGCGGTGGTGCTTCTGCTGGTGCTTACTCTGCTGATGCTGCTTCTGGCAGTGGTGCTTCTGCTGGTGCCTACTCTGCTGATGCTGCTTCTGGCAGTGGTGCTTCTGCTGGTGCCTACTCTGCTGGCACTGCTCCTGGTGCTGGTGCTTCTGCTGGTGCTTACTCTGCTGGCGCTGCTCCTAGTCCTGCTGGTGCTTCTGCTGGTGCTCCTGGTCCTGCTGGTCCTGCTGGTGCTCCTGGTCCTGCTGGTGCTGCTGGTGCTTACTCTGCTGCTGCTGATCCTGGTCCTGCTGGTGCTGCTGGTCCTGCTGGTCCTGCTTTTGCTGCTACTGTTGCTGCTGCTGGTGGTGGTGGTGGTGTGGAGGAGCATCCCCTACAACCTGGAACCCCTCTGATGAGGGCCCATATGGTCCTGCCAAAGAGAGGAAGAGGCAGACGCGAGAACGGGAGAGGAGGCAATACAACATAGAAGAGGAACATGAGGATGAGGTGCTGGAGTGGCTGAGGGAGTACGAGTATCTATGGCGGAAGGGACACAGGCTCTATAGGGACACCAAAAGGAAGCAGGCTGCTTGGAGAGAGAAGGCGGAGAGCCTGGGCTACACTTCGGAGGTGCTCCTCGGCTGGTGGAAGCACATGCACACCTGGTACGGGAAGCTGCACCTCAAGAAATCTGGCCAGGCCGCGGTCAAGCTGACGGACAGAGAGACCTACGTGATGGCCAAGTGCACCTTCCTGGAGGGTGAGATCCGCCACCGAGGCGCAGCCCCTCTCACAACCCTCTCTCTCAGGCAGCCCGCAGAGAGCCAGTCCTCTTCTGGCAGAGAGTCAGCTCCTGTCTCCAAGCAGGTATCTGTGGAGCGTGCCACGACGGAGACCCCCCCGACAGCTGTACTGCCCGTGGCGGAGCGCATGGAGGACCCACTGACACAGTGGGAGAAAGGAGATGGCACTTCCACCACAGCCCAACCCGCATCCACCCCCAGCTCCGCCTCCACAGAAAGGCAGAGAGGCAAACCGGAGGGACAGAGCCACACTGTCCTGCTGGAGATAAGAGATACCATCAGGAGCAGCGTAGATCTCCTCTCTCAGCTGGTATACACCGACGCCCCATCCTCCAACCGCAAGCCCTTCTTCACCTATATGAACCAGACCCTCATGAACATGGCGGAACCCCAGTACCAGGTGCTGAAGGACAGGATCACCGATCTTCTTCACAACACTCCAGACCAAGATGAACCTGCTCCCATGCAGTCCAGGTCTGCTCCTCCACCCCAGGTGATGTCACTCCCATTCCAAGGCTTTCCACAGGCCCTCCCCTACCAAGGCTACGGCTACCAGGAGGTCCAGCAGCACAGGCAGCAGCCCTTCCCAGTCCAGGCACATGTACATCAGACGCCAGCGGTGCCACTGATGCCACCAATGCCACCGATGCCACCGACGCCAGTCCTCACCCAGCTGCAGACCAGACAGCCCCACTACACTGCTCCTTCCTCCACCCCACAGCCAAGCCTGGCCTCAGTACATCTGTTGTCGGTATTGGGGATGACACCCCATGTCATGGAGGAAGGGGCTCTCAACATCACGGGGCTGAGCCAGCCGTCTGAGAGCTTCCTCAACACACCGTCCCCTGTTGTCCTCTCGGGGCCAGGCAACCCAATGACGCCTCAGACCAGCACTCCAGCAGCAGCCACATCCACAGCACCTGGACCCTTCGCCCCTGAGACTGGGCACGCCTCAGAGTGACTGAGAAGAGTACCAGAGACTGGGTGCCTACCTGTTGACTTTATCTTTGCTTTGGACACTTGACTTGGGTCATGTTTCTTTTACAGCTTGTTATTGATAAAGATTATCTTTGCTTCACACACTTGCTTCATTTATTTTATTAAATAAAGTCTTTTAGAAATGGTCTAAGCCTTTGCATGCTTGTGGGATGGGTAAGGATAGCAGTGGGATGGGCAGGGATACCTTTGGGATGGGTAATATCTGTGGGATGGGCAGGAATACCTGTGGGATAGGCAGGGATACCTTTGGGATGGGTAATAGCTGTGGCATAGATAAACCTCCAGTGCAAGCATATTGGGACTCTATGGTCCACCCTCCCAGGTGCCACATCTATGGCCCTTTATTATCAATAACAGTGTAAGCATTCATCCACACATTTGAACATAAACAGAACTCTTCATTAAATGCTCTGTTCATTGTAGGCCCACCCAACATACATGGCCCAATCTCATCAGTGTGATGAGACAGGCTGAAGGAAGCATCCATTAATCATCTATCATCCTGTCTTGCCACTCCACTGCTCCAGCTGGGGAGTTGCACCAGTGTCTCAAGAGGTTGCACTGCTTCTTCCCTTCATGTGAGGCTCTGTTCGGACCTTGCACATCCTCAGTGTCTATCAGGTTTCACCCTTGCCTCCATTCCCCAGCCTCCATGTCCCCATTGCCTTGTTGGAGGTCCACAAGCCTGTTCTGCAAGACTGAGTAGCAGTGCGCCTGAGATTGTGCAGGATGCAGCAAGTTTCCACGATCCTCCTCATGGTCTCTGGGCGATGCTGCATGGTGGTGAGAAGTACCTGGAACCTGTTGGCCAGGATGCCAAAGGTGTTCTTCACTACCCACCTTGCCCTGGACAGCCTGTAGTTGAAGATCCTCTCTTCACGGGTGAGTCATCTGGAAGTGTAGGGCTTCATGAGGTAGATTCTGAGGGAGAAGGCGTCATCCCGCACGATGAAGTAGGGCACATCTTGCGTGTCGTTGGGCAGGGGGTGTGGATCTGGGAAGCCCATGATGAGGTTGCGTTCCAGCCCCTCCTTGAGGTGACTGACGTTGTATACCTGGCCATCTGAAGCTGACCCGTTGCCTGAAGCATCGATGTACATGAACTTGTAGTCAGCATCGACCATGGCGAAGAGGATGATGCTGAAGAAGCCCTTGTAATTCTGATAAGTGGACCCTGAGTTGGCTGGAGCTTTGCAGGCCACGTGCTTGCCATCTATGGCTCCAACGGTGTGGGGGAAGTTCCACCTCTGATACCACTGCTCTGCAACTTTCTTCCATCCTTCTTCAGTGGAGGGGCACTGGAGGAGCTCCTCCTTGTATTCTTCGATGATGGCCTGCACTACTTCTCTGACCACAATGCTGATGGTGTTGGGTGGCACCCTCCAGCCGTACTGCATGCTCCTGTAGGTGGTCCCTGAGGCCAGGTGGTGCAGAGTCAGTGCCACCTTGAGCCCAGGGTCCAGGCTGGGCCAGAGGTTGGTGTTTGCCTTGGTCAACCTCGGTCTCAGCCGCTCCACAACTTCATCAAACATGGCTGGAGGCATCCTCATGAAGTTCTGGAATGCACGAGTGTCTTTGTTCCTCAGCTTCACCATCAGCTTGTTGTACAGTCCGTACTCTGCTCTTCTCTCGATCCATCTTCGGACCCAGACACTTCTTGGCCGTCTCCTTTTCTTCCCGTAGAACAGTTGAAAGAGCCTGTAGATGGCTTCGCACTGTTGCAGAACGATGGTGGCTACCAAAAGGAGTGTGTTACAATCCATGGTGGACATCAATGGATGCTGTGGAAGAGCAAGAGCCAGATGAAGGTTGCAGAGGTCTGCACAGCAGGGCTGCTGGTCTGAAAGTGAGATCCAGGTGAGTTGCTCCCCCTTTTTATAGACAATATAGGTTTTCCACTATGTGTCCTTTTGCATCCTCTAGGCATCCTCTAGACATCCTTAATATCCGAGATAGGTCCCCTCTGCGAACGTTTTTTCCATTTTAAATGCTTTGTATGCAATCTGCATCCGCTTTCATCCTTTCTCCATCTGTGCTACTAGCGCTACACGTCCGTTCCATGTCTGTTTCGCTTCCTCCCTGTGTCCGCTTTCCGCTGGAGCGGATTTGAGTTGCGCGGATGCGTAGCGGATGCCTAGCGGATATAGCGGACGTGTAACAGATGCCGACAGATGCAGAACGGATGTTCCCCGTATGCGTAGTGGATGCAGAACGGACACGTTGGATACATTTTCCACTCAAAAAGTTTTGAGCAGCTCAAAACCTTTTGAGCGGATGGAACCTCAGTCGACGGATGCTGGATGGATAGAGAGGATGAAAAACGGAAGCAGTGAGTACAAAACGGATGAATCGCGTTAACCAACGGATGGCAAGTTTTTCTCTCCATTTTACATCCTCTTTCCATCCGTTGGTGCAGTGTGACATGGGCTTAAGAGCTTTGGCTCTGCTTTTTAGTACAGCCAAACCTCCCTTAGGACTGAAGATTTGCTTTCGAGCAAATTCAGTACAAACTCACAGCAAGCAATTTTGAGAGACTGAGCTAGCCAATGGCAGATAGATAGATCACTGAATCATTCTGTGAGCAACTCAATCTGCCTGCTTTGCCTGATTTTGGGTAAATGTTGCTCTTTTTTATGAAAAAAAATCAATATTTACATGCATGGTGTGTTGTGAATTAATTTTATGAGTTTGCTTGCAAGCAAATTTTATGTGACAGACTGAACTAGCCAATGGCAGATAGACAGATCTCTGAATGAATCTGTGATTCTGTGAGCAACTCAATTTGCCTGCTTTGCCTGGTTTGGGGTAAAAGTTGCTCTTTTTTAGAAAAAAATCAATATTTATATAAATATTTATAATATTTACATACAAGCCATGCCCAGCCAGTCACATGACCACCAAACCACACTCACAAATTAGGCCACGCCCACAAAACCAGTGAGTGGTCCCTGGGATCTAAAATTATGAGTTTGGTGACTCCTGAGGTCCAAAAGGTTGGCAAACCCTGCTTTAAACTATCTTCTAAAAATCAGGTACCGTGTATATCTTCCTGTTTTTCAGCTAAGAGAAATCCTCCAAAGGCCCGGTCCCACTGCACTTACAAATGCAAAGAGGATGTAAAACGTTAAAAAAAGCTTGCCATCCGTTGGAAAATGCTATGCATCCGTTGTGTACTCACTGCATACGTGTTTCATACGCTCTATCCATTAAGCATCCGTCCACTGCAATTTCATCCGTGCAAGAAATTTTGAGCTGCACAAAACTTTTTGAACGGATGAACTTTCTGCCATGTACGATGTACATCCACAACATATATGGGCAACAAACGTTCTATGTCCATTATCATCCGTTAAACATCCGCTGTATCCTCTGTGCATCCTCTGGCCATCCCCTCAACTCACATTCGCTGCAGCTGAAAACAGAAAGAGGGAGGAAACAAAAAGTACATGGAACGTCTACACAGCGTTAGTAGCACGGAATTAGAGGGGATGTAAGCGTATGCATCTCGTATATAAAGTGTTAAAAAGGCACTAAACGTTTGTATCTGGGATGTACCTCATATATTTAGGATGTCTGCATTATGTCTACAGTATGTAGAAGGCCCCATAGCGGACAACCGATATTTTCTATAAAAAGGGGGAGAAAATCATCTGGATCGCTGGGATGGTGGACCATACAGCCCCACTATGGTTGCACTGGAGGTTTATCTATTCCAGAACTATCCTTATCTATCGCACAAGCATGCAAAAGCTTAACCATTTTTTCAAAGTTTTCACCAACACTTTATTAAGTAAAAAAAATGAACCAAGTAAATTAAGTGTCTTAAGCAAAGATAACCTTTATTAACTTTCTTAGGTAAACTTTATGACTTTATTAAATAAGCAAAATGAACCAAGTAAACTGTATTAAGTGTGTTAAGCAAAGATAAACTTTCTTAGGTAAACTTTATGACTACATTAAATAAGCAAAATGAACCAAGTAAAGTGTCCTAAGCAAAGATAAACAAGTAAAAAGCTCCATCCTCTGGAGCTGGGGGTGGGGGTGGGTTGGTCTCTGGTGGCTGCTGCTTCTTCCTCCATTTGTGACAGCAGAGTGTCATCTTCCACGGGATCCTCCAAGTCTGCCGGCATGGGGAGTGCAGCTGTCGGGGGGGTGTCTCTGCTGTGGGGGCCTCTGAAGACACCTGCGTGGACAGGGCAACTGGCTCCTGGCTGGAAGAGGACTGGCTGTCTGTGGGCTGTCTGAGGGAGAGGGGTTTCAGAGGGGCTGCTCCTCGGTGGCGGATCTCACCCTCCAGGAAACTGCACTTGGCCATGACGTACATCTCCAGGTCAGTGAGCTTGACAGCGGCCTGCCCGGATTTCTTGAGGTGTAGCTTGCCATATCAGGTGTGCATGTGCTTCCACCTCCAAGGAGTACTTCTGCAGTGTACCCCAGGCTCTCTGCCTTGTCTCTCCAAGCTGCCTGCTTCTTCTTGGTGTTGTGATAGAGCCTGTGGCCCTTTCTCCAGAGGTACTCGTTCTCTCTCAGCCATTCCAGCACCTCATCCTCATGCTCCTTGGAAACGGTGTACTGTTTCCTCTCTCCCTTCTCCTTCCCTTGCGTCTTCCTCCCTCTGGCAGGGGCTTCAGCAGGGCCTTCAGGGGCTTCAGCATCAGGGCCTTCTGGAGATTGTTCAGGGCCTTCAGGGGCTTGAGAAGCAGGGCCTTCAGCAGCAGGGTTTTGAGGGGCTTGAGGGGCTTGGGGCTGGTCCACCACAGCAGCAGCAGCAGCAGCAGCAGCTTCAGAATCACTGCCAGGGGATGGGATGCTGGTTCTGCCCTTCTTCACCTTGCCAGGGCTTGAACGAGTAGGCACGGGCTTCCTCTTCTTGCCTGACTGACGAACCATGGTGCTCCTGCAAGATGTATGTGGCAGCACGTCTTTCCCCATATGCTGACTGCGTGCGTGCTGCATCCTTTTAAATCCACGGAACTGATGCAATTCATACTCCCCGTATGCACAGTGAACACTTTGCATCCGATATACATCTGCGCAGCATCCCCTTTGTTTCCTATAGGCATCTGTGATGCTTCTGCTTCATCTGCTATGCATCCGCCCCTTCCACTATGCGTCCGGTTTGAAATTCTCCCCTGGAACCCCTTCGGAGGTGTCATCCGTTTCCATCCGCTTTCATCCGCTAGGCTTCCTATGAACATCCATTTAACATCCCCGCTACATACTACTCACATCCAATCTTTCCCGTTCTTTTCTGTTCTGTTTATGCAAATTTTCGCCACTCTTTGGAGCGGATGACAACGGATGGAGCTACCCCTGAAATTTTGCTCGCCCGCTGTGTCCTTTATGCATACGTTTTGCATCCGTCAGACAGTGGGACTGAGCCTTTAGAACAAATGATGAGAGGATAATACTTAGACTTAAATAGTTGGTCATTTTTAAAATCTGATCAAAATTCATGGTTCATTGCATAATCAGCCAGATTTTTTGACTGGGTTTGGCATTTTTGCCTACTTATTGAGTCCTGGGATCTGTGATAGGCAGGTGTTACGGGTACTGTCGTAGAATATAAGCTGTTCCAAGTAAAGCTGCCCTTTTATTAACTGATGGTGATTTTGTCAATACCAATGGTGTTTGTAATGCTCCAGTTGTTTTGGGATTGTGCCCAAGGCATCTATTACTATTGGCAGTAATTTTGCTTTCTTTTGCCACAGTCATTCTACTTCTATTTGCAGGTCGTAGTATTTTGTGATTTTCCCCAGTTTTTTCTCTTCTCTTCTGCTGTCTCCAGATACTGCCACATCCACTATCCAGACTTTTTTAAAAAAATTTGCCTTGCTTATTGATAATTGAGGTGTTGTATTTATTGTCAGCTTAGATTTGCAATATGTATTCTGTGAGAAAGAAGAAAGCTGGCATGCTGATGAGGTTCCAAAGGCCATTTCCTCTGTAAAATGTGTGCAATCTTCTGGCATCATCCAACTGTTTTTGAGGCCATATGAGAAAGAGAACTGGAGGGAGATAACTGTAGAGAGAGAGAGAATTGGAGGGAGTACTGACTCGCTTGATGGCAGGATGGAATACAGCAGTATTCATGCAACAATGTTAAAAAAAAATGTAAAGAAAACAACATTGTATGCTTGTCAGGCACAGGTGGGAATTCTGCTAAAGTACTCTTTGTCCAGGATGCATTTTGGACAGGTTTATTTTCATAAATTATATCATTTCATCATATCAGAAGTCAGAATTAGAAAGTGACATTCAATCTGGAAGTCTCACCTAATCTACACACTTTGAAGGTGTTTAGAGAAGTGAATGTGAGAAAGGCTGCTGGCCCTGATGGGATACCTGGGAAGATACTCAAAGCATGTACTGACCAGCTCGAAGGTGTGTTTACAAATATTTTTAACCTTTCTCTTACACAAGCCATTGTTCCATCTTGTCTCAAAAGTTCCATTATTATTCCAGTTCCCAAAAAGTCCTCTCCTGATACTTTAAATGACTATAGACCAGTAGCTCTCACATCCATAATTATGAAGTGTTTTGAAAGGCTGGTCTTAAAATATATACAAGATTGCCTCCCATCAAACCTTGACCCATACCAGTTTACTTATCGGAATAACAGATCCACAGAGGATGCTATGGCCATGGCTCTCCACGTTGCACTGAAACATCTGGAGCATAGCGGGAGCGATGTAAGGATGCTTTCCGTTGATTACAGCTCAGCTTTTAATACCATCATTCCAGATATACTGATTAAGAAGTTGCTAGAAATGGGCCTCCCCTCTCACATCTGCTGTTGGATAAAGGATTTTCTTACTAACAGACCCCAAACTGTTAGAATTGGCAGTTATTTTTCCTTCACTCTTGTTCTCAGCACTGGCTCTCCACAGGGTCGTGTGCTGAGCCCCCTTCTGTATTCACTCTACACCTACGATTGCACTCCCTCTTGTCCCACTAACTCTATAATAAATTTGCAGATGACACCCATTGGTGGGACTCATATCAGAAGAAGACAAGGCGGCCTAAAGGTCAGAGGTTCTCAGACTGGTCTTGTGGTGCAAGAGTCATAACCTCACCCTGAACATCAAAAAGACAAAAGAATTGATTATAGACTTCAGAAATTGCAAAGCAGAGCCTCTCCCACTATATATCAAATGGAGACTGTGTGGAAAGTCCTAAATTTAGTTCTAAATTTAGTTTAAATTTCTAGGAATTTAATTTTTTTTAAATTTAAAATATCTAAATTTCATAGTTCTAAATTTCTAGGAATTCATTTTTCTGACAACCTTACTTGGTCAGTCCACACTATGGCCACTGCAAAGAAGGCCCCACCCAAAGAAGGCACTTTCTGAGGCTGCTGAAAAAGAGTGGTCTGGGTGAGAAGTTGCTGGTTACTTTTTACCGTTCTACCATTGAGAACATTTTGGCATACTGTGTAACAGTGTGGTATGTTGGATGCTCTGTAGTGGATAAGAAGATGCTCCAGAGAGTTATTAACACAGCACAAAAAAATCATCAGTGGCTCTCTTTCTTCTTTGGAAGAAATTGCACAGATCAGACTCCTCTCGAGAGCACTAAAAATCTCCACAGACCATTCTCATCCTGGACATTCATATTTTGAACTGTTACCATCAGGGAGACATTATAGGTGTCTTCAAATGAGGATTAATAGACTGAGAAACAGTTTCTTTTCCAAGGCAATAATTGTCTTGAATCAAACAGTGCATATGTGATTTAGCCCTATGTATATAGTGGCATTTTTAAACTATCTAACTTACTATATGTTTTAGATAGGTTTTAGACTAGGCTTTTAATTATTATTTTAATTTTTAAATACTCTGTAGTGTGATTGTGATGTGGTGCTTGGGACACAGCGCTGGAACAGCTTTTAAATTTCATTGTATTTGTAGAATGCAGTGACAATAAAGGTATTCTATTCTATTCTTGACAGTTTACAACTCAATACCTTTCTTGAGCTGACAGCAGTAAATAAGATTATCTGTGGCTACTTACTAGAAATACAACTTTTTCAAATCTCCTTTTTAGATTTGAAGATTTGTTGAACCCATTCACTAGCTTCTTCTATCACACATTGGCCACAACAATGCAATGGTACTAGGCATCCCAAACTATAGTATTCTTGGATTTTAGAGTTAATCCTGACTGGAATAACACTCACAGCAAAATCATGCCACCCACAGACTGAATAAAAGTACCCCTGACATGGACGTGGTTGGATATTATTACCTAAAACAAAAGACATTTGGTAAGCTACTTTTTTTAACCTGCTTTTTATCATTGGGAAGGACACAGCATTTACACATTGCTGGAGTTGTAGTCTTATTTTGTGTTGAAACTAGCTTATGGATACATCTTACAGGGGTTTCATTTCTTTAGTACAAGTGCATCCAGTTGTTCTTCCATCACTGATCAACACCATTCTCCAAAATCTAGTATTTTTTATCCCGGGTAACTCATTAAGCTTTCTACTTAATGATTGTCTACCTATTTGAAACACCAGATGTAAGTACTACTGAGCAACTGGACAGAGGATGAAAAGATGAAATGGTATGGTTCTGCAGAACAACACTGCACTGAAGTTTGGAGGATTTTCTTCCATGCTTTTGGGTGGTGCTAGTAAATTGAAGCAAAAACCAGAGTAAATGCAATTCATTCTAAAAAGACATAATTTGATTAGTACTAAAACCGAAATGGGTGGTATACACATTCCATTCTTCTTTTTAGAGACAATATTATAATTAACATAATTCAAATAGAATTAGAATCTAAAATTTGCAAAAAAAAAAAAAAAGATGGCCATGAACCCCAGCTGATGGAAAATCTTATACATTTATACAATTTCAAATATACGTCTAGAAGGGTTTGTTTGAAATGCATATTTAAGATTATGTTCACAAATTTGTCTGCTGATTAACATGAATACAATGTGTGTGGGCGGCATTTGTTGATGCTAATTGGTGCATGGAAGTGATAGTGGAACCTTCCTGAATGCCTCCTACTTCTGTGACTGGAGTTCTCATACATTTCTTAATCTCCATTTAGGAGAAATGACCATTTTTATGGCTATTGTTATGCAAATCACATAGTTATTGAGCAGATCCAGATTCCTCAATAGGAGTTTTTTGTCAGAAATCAACAAAAAAGGTCAGTTGCAATCACAAGAGCACAAAATGCTGCGACCAGTTGTAAATGTGAGCCAGTTGCTAAGCATGATCAAATATCAATTGTGATCACATGACTGCAAGGGTGGTACAACAGTCAAAAGAGTGAGTACAAGTCATGTCAGTTTTTTCCAAGGCCACTGTAACTTTAAACAGTATTAAATAGAGTATTATAGTATTATATATAGTATTATATAAAACTGCAGTATATCAGTAACAGTATAAATAGCACTATTCCAGTATTGAGAGTTTGCCACAAAGAGGAGGGGATCAACTTACTTTCCAAAGCACCAGAAGGCAGGACAAGAAACAATGCATGGAAACTAATCAAGGAGAAAAGCAACCTGAAATTAAGAAGAAACTTCCTAACAGTGAGAGCAATTAAGCAGTAGAACAGCTTCCTTTCAGATGCTGTGAGGGCTTTATTACTGGAGGTTTTTAAGAAGAGACTGGACAGTCACTTGTCTGAAATGGTATAGGGTCTCCTACTTCAGCAGGGAGATGGACTAGACGATCTTGAAGAGCCCTTCCAGCTCAGTTCTGATTGATTGATTGATTAAACCACTGTTAAACAGTCAAGGACTACCTATAAAAATTATTGCACCCTTGGCTGGATATCTCTATGGCATCTGTAAGTTTTTTCTATAACTCATAGAGAAGGAGGGAACAGATGAGGTCTGCAAACTTGTTGAACATTAACAATATTTTTTACTTTTCACTTGGTTTCCCATCATGGTACAGAAATAAACAGAGAAAATCTCCAATGCAAGTCCTAGAATAATACTTTTTTTAAAAAAAGAATGGGACAAACTAGTTTCTTCCCTCAAACTTTTTTTAAAAATCTGAGTCTTACTGTTGAGCATGACATAGTGAATCTATTTTACATTATAGATCCACCAACTCCAGACATCAACAAATGAAATCTGATATGATCATCAGCCATTGGATATTGTTTGCATCTGCTATACATGGAGTAGACTAGATTTTCATATAGAATCTCACACTTTGCAGTTTGCAAAGCTTCAAAAGAACAAAAAAGTTTACAAAACTGTATTTATTAAAAGAGCATATTTGGGGAAAGCATATAAAGCACCTCACTGTACTACAGATATGTGGGAAAGGCCTTTCATTATGCTGATCACATCAAGCTGTGGAAAATGCTCAGAAAAATGGAAACCCAAGAACATCTCATTATCTTCATGAGAAACTTACAGACATTTAGGAAGCCATGATTCAGGCAGAACATGGTGAAACAGACTGGCTCCAGGTTGCTAAAGAAGTGGGATGTTTGTATATACTCTCTGTATTTATTCAGCCTATATGCCAAATTAATGGAAGCTGGGTTAGAAGAAGATGAGCGTGGTTTTAAAACTAGAAGTACATATATCAGCAACTTGCAATATCTCAGAACTCTGATACCTGAAAATGCAAATAATCTCAAGCCCAAATAATAAAAATTAAGGCACACAGTGAAAGAAATGGGACTAAAATTAAATATAAAGCAGACCAAACTATTGGCAACAGGTAGAGCAACCAGCTTTAGAACTGACAACGAAGCTATCAAAATGGTGGATAGCTTCTGTCTTTTAGGATTTAGGACAGTAAAGGAACAAACAGTCAAGAAATGGGTTATAGACTAGCACCTGTAGAGCAGCCATGAAGGCCTTGGAAAAGATTCAAATGCTGTTTTGTATCTACATTTACAAAAATCAGAACTGTGCAAGCCATGGTATTCTTTGTGACTTTCTATGGAAGCAAAAGTTGAAGCAAGATAGGAGAAGTTTTATGCTTTTGAACTTTGGTGTTTGTAGAAGATATTCTCAGTCTCAGATTAATTTCAGTTGATTTGTTCAATGGGTCATTGAAGAAATCAACCTAAAATTCTCACTTGAGTCACAAGTGAGTGAACAGGCTCAGATTATCCTACTTCAGAGACATAATAGGAAAGCCTGCCTTTCTGGAGAAGGCTCTAATGCTGTGAAAGATGGAAGGAAAGAGAAGAGGTTGACCAGCAGCAGGATGAAATGGCAGTTACAATGCACCATTGGAAGAGTGAAGAGATCAGGTTAGGGAAAGATTGTCACAGAGAAAATCTATATCAAGAATGATTGATGGCACATGACCAATTAATCAAATGAATATAGGGATTTGAGAAGAACTAAATTAAAGACACATGATAACATGACAAAACAGACATTTAACTAGGAACCATAGCAAAACTAATATGGATAGGTCTTGTCACCTCTTCCAGAAAATTTTCCAACAGGATATTCCAGATTTGAATTTGGGACTTTTTATTTATAAAAGAGAATCGACTGTTTCCCCCCACTTTAAGGAGCTAGAAGTAGAGACTGAGCAAAGGCACCCCAGTAGCTCTTACTATCTTGAGATCAGTTCCAACCTGATTCTTCATTAGATTGTTCCTGTCTATCTCCTACTCTTCTCTATTCCTTCTGGACTTCTAAGTGGTCAATTAAAGCAATTTGCACAAAGAAACTATAAAACCTCAGGGCTGCTCTTCATGTTGGAGGGGGGGAGGAAAATAGCCATAGAAAGCCTTTTGCGCATACCCCATTGCTTTGAGAAGAGAAGGAACTCCGTATCATTTATTAACACCACAGGGTAGGTAGCAGTCCAGGGTCTTCTCAAATTGCCTCAAGTGCCTCAGTAGATCAAAATTAAGTGGGCCAGTGCACAGCAGGGGGAAGATTGAATTTACTTTTAAGCATTAACTAAAGGATGTAGCCTCTCTTTTCACTGCCCCTTCTACCTAGCTAATGCTTGCGCAAAAGTCATGCTGTTAATGAAATAGCTGATTTAAACAAAGCCAATGTATTTTTAGCACAATAACAAGACCATCCATGATATCTAATTAGGCAGACTGTGAGAAAGAAGATGCTAGTCTTGCATTAGCTGGGGCTTGACTCCAATTCTAATATGCTCTTATTCTGCAGCAGAAAGCATTTCTTTTTGTACTTTTATCTCTTTGGTCTGGCTTAGAGCCTTAGGTAAATAACAGTCCAGGTCACAGAGGAGTAGTTCTGGTGGGGTGGTACACTGCAGTTAGGTAGTGCAGTGGGATAATGCATTGTAATGTCAATTACTGTGATTTGCTGCTCTGTGATTCACAGATATGATTGCATCTAATTTCAGGAATAAGTGGAGCCGTCTGCTCTTTTCTATTCATTCAGAATCCCTTCTCTGGCATTCAAATGGCTCCCGCCTTTGCCACCTTCAAGGGAGAAAGAAATATCAAAGGACCCATTTGGTGGCATAGCAGGACTTTTGCAAGTGTGCTTTCCTGCTATGAATTATATTTTGGGGGGAAGGAGGGGGGTTTCTGGTGTAAACAGCAGTCCCTAATCTGTCAATATGAAATAAATTATCTGAATATCTCCCCCCCCCAATATTATTTTCAGCAAATTAGTCCATTCTAGGGTGGGCCACTGACTCTAAATAGTCACACTCTCTAACAGCAAACTTCCTAACTCCCCCTGGAAGCAGATCAGATAAGCTTAGCTATCTCCAAGAAGGGGCTACTTTCAGAGTATACAGAAGAATATCTATGGTCTTTATCTGCTTTCATACTTTCAAACTTTGACCAAAACTGAAATAAAGACATTTTAATTGGATCAGAATTTCATAATATAAAAGCTACCGCTATTTTCTCTCTACTTTTTGCTTTCTACAAAGGATTGAAGGAAGTCATAAAAATAGTGCAATTTTATATTTCCAAAAGTGCTTATTTTCCATTGGTGTGTGTGTGTGTGTGCGCGCACTCAGAATGCTGTACAAGGTAGGATTCTCCTTATTTTATCATCACAATTCTATGGGACAGGTGGTATCAAAAGTAGTGGCTGTCCCAGTATGATCTCCTTTGTGGAATAGAGATTCAAACTGATTTCTCTCTGTCCATCCTGCATGTTAAGCCTGACGACACTAGAAATCTTTGAGGGAATGTCTGGGGCAACCTATTTTCAGGGATAGATCTGACAAAATCCTGTGTTCATAATTTCCATGTTCCATCTACTGTAGACTGTAACAGGTAGAATAACATACCATATTTCTTCCTCTTCTATGTGGGTATTTTTTAAATTGTCTATTTCTATGATGAACAGGTTGCCCTTATGTTTTAAATTACTGAATTCGCCTAACATCAATACCTGGGAAGATACTGGAAAAGATAATTTAAAAAAAAACAGATCTGCCAACATCCAGAAACAAGTAAAGTAATTACCAGCAGTCAGCACGGGTTTGTTAAAAACAGATCATGCCAAACCAATTCTATTTCATTCTTCAACACAGTGACTAAATTAGTAGACCAACGAAATACTGTGGACATAATATATTTAGATTTCAGCAAGACATTTGACAAAGTAGACCACAACCTACTTTTAGTAAGCTAGTAAAAGATGGAATAGATAGCACCACCACTAGATGCAACTGGATGACAAACCATACTGAAGGAATAGTCCTTAATGGGTCTAAGTCTACATGGAGGGAAGTAAGCAGTGGGGTGCCACAAGGTTATCTCTTAGGCCCAGTACTCTTCAATATATTCATTAATGACTTAGATGAGGGAGTAGAAGGGGAACATACCAAATTTTCAGATGATACTAAACTGGCAGGAATAGCTAACAGCCCGTGCCTACTCATTCAAGCCCTGGCAAGGTGAAGAAGGCCAGAACCAACATCCAACCCCCTGGCACTGACTCTGAAGCTGCTGCTGCTGCTGCTGTGGTGGATCAGCCCCAAGGCCCTCAAGCACCCCAAAACCCTGCTGCTGAATGCCCTGCTGCTCAAGCCCCTGAAGGCCCTGAACAATCTCCAGAAGGTCCTGATGCTGAAGCCCCTGAAGGCCCTGCTGAAGGCCCTGCCAGAGGGAGGAAGAGGCAAGGGAAGGAGAAGGGACAGAGGAAAGTACACCATTTCCGAGGAGCATGAGGATGAGGTGCTGGAATGGCTGAGGGAGAACGAGTACCTGTGGAGGAAGGGCCACAGACTGTATCGTGACACCAAGAAGAAGCAGGCAGCTTGGAGAGACAAGGCAGAGAGCCTGGGGTACATTGCACTGCTCCTTGGATGGTGGAAGCATATGCACACCTGGTATGGCAAGCTACACCTCAAGAAATCCGGGCAGGCCACTGTCAAGCTCACTGACCGGGAGATGTACGTCATGGCCAAGTTCAGTTTCCTGGAGGGTGAGATACTCCACCGAGGAGCAGCCCCTCTGAAACCCCTCTCCCTCAGACAGCCCACAGACAGCCAGTCCTCTTCCAGTCAGGACCCAGATGCCCTGTCCAGGCAGGTGTCTTCAGAGGGCCCCACAGCAGAGACCCCCCCCAACAGCTGCACTCCCCATGCCGGCAGACTTGGAGGATCCCGTGGAGGATGACACACTGCTGTCACAAATGGAGGAAGAAGCAGCAGCCACCAGAGGCCAACACACCCCCATCCCCAGCTCCAGAGGATGCAGGCAGAGAGGCAGACTGGAGGGCTAGGACCACAGTGTGCTGTTGGAGATCAGGGACACAGTGAAGACCAGCACAGAACTTCCCTCTCAGCTGGTCCACTTGGACAGAGCATCCTCAGGCCAGAACACCTTCATCACCTACATGAGCCAGACCCTGAGGGACCTGCCGGAGGCCCAGTATCAGGTGAAGATCACAGCACTTCTGCACAACCCTCAAGGCCCAGCTGAAGCTGCTCCTACCCAGTCCTGGTTTGCTCTTCCACCCCAGGCAATGTCACAGCCCTTCCACAGCTTTCAACAGCCCCTCACCTACCAAGGCTATGACTACCAGGACTTTCCACAGCACAAGCAGAACTTCCCAGTCCAGGCCCAGGTTCATCGGACACCACAGACGGCAGTCCTTACCCAACTGCAGACCAGACAACCCCACTACACTCCTCCCAACCCTTCCTCCACCCCACAGCCAAGCCCGTCAATGGACAATCTGTCATTAGTATTGGGCCTGACATCTCAAGTTCTTGATGAAGGGCCTCTCAACCTCAGGGGACTGAGTCAGATCTCGGATAGCTTCCTAAACACACCACCACCTGTTGTATCCTCAGGGCCAAGCACCCCAATGGTGCCTCAGACCAGCACTCAAGCCACAGCCACCTCCACAGTCCCTGTCCGCTTAACAGCTGAGACCATGGACATGACTCAGAGTGACTGAGAATAGTGTCAGAGACTGTGTTGTTTACTTGTTAAGTTTATCTTTGCTTAAGACACTTTATTTGGTTCATTTTGCTTATTTAATATAGGCATAAAGTTTACCTAAGAAAGTTTATCTTTGCTTAACACACTTAATACAGTTTACTTGGTTCATTTTGCTTATTTAATAAAGTCATAAAGTTTACCTAAGAAAGTTAATAAAGTTTATCTTTGCTTAAGATACTTAGTTTACTTGGTTCATTTTTTTTACTTAATAAAGTGTTGGTGAAAACTTTGAAAAAATGGTTAAGCCTTTGCATGCTTGTGGGATAGATAAGAATAGTTATGGGATAGATAAATCTCCAGTGCAACCATAGTGGGGCTGTATGGTCCACCATCCCAGCGATCCAGATGATTTTCTCCCCCTTTTTATAGAAAATATCGGTTGTCCGCTCGGTGTCCTTCTACATACTCTAGACATACTGCAGACATCCTAAATATACGAGATACATCCCAGATATAAAAGTGTTGTCCATTTTTAATACTTTATATGTACGAGATGCATACGCTTACATCCTTTGTATTTCTGTGCTACTAACGCTGTGTAGACATTCCATGTACCTTTTGTTTCCTCCCTCTTTGTTTTCAGCTGCAGTGGATGTGAGTTGAGGGGATGGCCAGAGGATGCACAGAGGATACAGCGGACGTTTAACAGATGATGACGGACATAGAACATTTGTTGCCCATATATGTCACGGATGTACATTGTACGTGGCGGAAAATTCATCCACAGCTCAAAACCTCTTGCGTGGATGAAATTGCAGTGGATGGATTTCGATGGATAGAGTGTATGAAACACATATGCAGTGAGTCCACAACGGATGCATAGCGTTTTCCAACGGATGGCAAGTTTTTTTGACGTTTTACATCCTCTTTGCATCCATAAGTGCAGTGGGACTGGGCCTTAACAAAAAGAGAAAAGTAAAGTCCTACACTTAGGCAAGAAAAACCAAAAGTACACATATAGACTGGGTGAAACCAGACTCAATAGCAGTAACTGTGAGAGGGATCTTGGAGTCTTTGTGGACAGCCAGCTAAATATGATCCATTAGTGTTCAGCAGCAGCCAAAAAAGTTAATGCAATCCTAAGTAGCATTAACAGAGGGATACAGTCAAGATCAAGTGAGGTACTAATACCACTCTATAAAGCCTTAGTAAGACCACACCTAGAGTACTGCCTCCAGGTTTGGTCATCACATTATAAAAAAGATGTTGAGACTCTAGAAAAAGTACAGAGAAGAGCAACCAGGATAATTAGGGGACTGGAGACTAAAACATACAAAGAATGGTTACAGGAACTGGGCTTGGCTAGTCTAGTAAAGAGAAGAACAAGGGGAGACATGATAGTGGTCTTCTAATATTTGAGGGGCTGCCACAGGGAGGAAGGGGTCAAGCTATTTTCTAAAGCACCTGTAGGCCAGACAAGGAATAAATGATGGAAACTGAACAAGGAGAGATTCAACCTGGAAATAAGGAGAAACTTTCTGACAGTGAGAGCAATCAACCAATGGAACAGCTTGCCCTTGGAAGTTGTGGGAGTGCCATCACTTGAGACTTTCAAGAAGAGATTGGACTGCCATTTGTCAGAAATGGTGTAGGGTGTCCCGCTTGGGTGGGGGTTTGGACTAGATGACCTATAAGGTCCCTTCCAGCTCTGATTATCTGTTATCTGAAGATGGGCATTTAACATTGTTATTAAGGCAACCAAGAAAATGGAGGAAGCATTTCCATCAAAGAGATAAGAGAGATAATTTGTCTTCCTTCTTTCCTTCCTTCCTTCCTTCCTTCCTTCCTTCCTTCCTTCCTTCCTTC
>BLBF01000011.1:38149162-38186843 GCA_015471245.1 Laticauda colubrina
ATATATATATATATATATATATATATATATATATATATATATATATGGACTGCACACTGCACTTTGTTTATTTATCCAAGGCTCTTATTATGACTCTCTTCTCCAGCAGCTTCAAAGCCAAGCCTCAAGTGTTGAAACATTGATAAGAGTCCAGGAAAACACCTGTGATAATATTTTTCTGTGCTCTCCCTCCATCTTATCACATTAAAATGTCCTTGAGAAGGAGTGTTTATACATTTCTCCCCAGTTCAAATAAAATATTTTCAAGCCTCTAGTTGGCAGTGTTGCACAGTCTCTTAATACTTTTTTCCCCCCTCAGCCAGAAAGAAAAGTAATGTATACAAAACTCAGAGGGAAGAAAACAAACAAACAAAGGGGGCCTCTATCCTAAAGAAAATTAAAAAATCAAAAGAAGCATAAAAATATATATAAGAAAAAATTCAATCTGATTAGCTACAAAATCACATTAAATTCCTCAGAGAAAAAAATAGTAAGGAAAGAATCCAAGCCTCAATTTGACATCACTTTAGAAAACGCCGCTCAAGGAGATTCCAGTCAAAGAAAAATAAAGGTTTCTTCTTTGTTCAGGATATCCTTTCAGGTCTCAGCCAATTTGCAATACAAAAGGAAGTTTCTCACCCAGCCGACACACCCTCTCTCCAGCCTCTTTCTTTTCGGAGCTGTCCCGACTTCAGCAGCTTTGGAGGCTGCCTTTCCACCGCCAGCAAAAGGGCTTCTCCCGGATCAAACCAGAGATTTTGCGATATCTCTGGGATCCTGGGACTGTGCCCTTCACAATCCCCGTCTCTACGGGACGGTTTAGGTCCGTTAGGACCGACCAGGGGCGAAAATATCAGTTACGATCTCAGAGCCCCAAGATCGCAGCTGTAACACTGAGATGTAGCTCCGCCTTCTCCGTTCCAGCCCCTCCTTGAGGTCACTGGCGTTGTATACCTGGGCATCTGAAGCTGACCCGTTGCCTGAAGCATCGATGTACATGAACTTGTAGTCAGCATCGACCATGGTGAAGAGGATGATGCTGAAGAAGCCCTTGTAGTTCTGATAAGTGGACCCTGAGTTGGCTGGAGCTTTGCAGGCCACGTGCTTGCCATCTATGGCTCCAACGGTGTGGGGGAAGTTCCACCTCTGATACCACTGCTCTGCAACTTTCTTCCATCCTTCTTCAGTGGTGGGACACTGGAGGAGCTTCTCCAGGTATTCTTCGATGATGGCCTGCACCACTTCTCTGACCACAGTGCTGATGGTGTTGTGTGGCACCGTCCAGGCATACTGCATGTTTCTGTATGTGGTCCCAGAGGCCAGGTGGCGCAGAGTCAGTGCCACCTTGAGCCCAGGGTCCAGGCTGGGACAGAAGTTGGTGCTCGGCTTGGTCAACCTGGGTCTCAGATGCTCCACAAGTTCATCAAACATGGCTGGTGGCATCCTCATGAAGTGCTGGAATGCACGAGTGTCTTCATTCCTCAGCTCCACCATCAGCTTGTCATACAGTCCATACTCTGCTCTTCTCTCGATCCATCATCGGACTTCTCACTGCTCTCCTTCTCTTTGCGTAGAAAAGGTGAAAGAGCCTGAAGAGGGCTTGGTACTGGTGTTGAATGATGGCGGCTACCAAAAGGAGTGTGCGTTGATCCATAGTGGACATCAATGGATGATGTGGAAGAACAAGAGCAAGGCTGAAGAGGTCTGCACACCACATCTGCTGGACTGAAAATGAGATCCAGGTGATTTCCTCCCCCTTTTTATAGGAAATATCGGTTTTCCACTAGGTCTTCTTCCACATACTCTAGGCATCCTCCAGACATCCTAAATATCCGAGATACATCCCATATACAAACGTTTTTTCCGTTTTAATGCTTTATGTCCGAGGTGCATCCGCTTTCATCCTTTCTATGTCCATGCTACTAACGCTGTGTGGACATTCCGCGTCCGTTTCACTTCCTCCCTCTTTCCGTTTTCCACTAGAGCGGATGCAAGTTGCGTGGATGCACAGCGGATGCCGAGCGGACGTTTAACGGATGACGACGGATGTAGAACTTTTGTTCCCCGTATGTGTCGCGGATGTAGAACGGACGCGGAATAAAGTTCATCCGCTCAAAAGGTTTTGTGCAGCTCAAAACTTTTTGAGTGGATGAAATCTCAGTAGACGGATGCTGGATGGATAGAACGTATGAATCACGCACGCAGTGAGTACAGAACGGATGCATCGCGTTAACCAACGGATGGCAAGTGTTTCTCTCCGTTTTACATCCTCTTTGCATCCATTGGTGCAGTGTGACATGGGCTTAAGATAGTGATAGTGAACATTTTATTTCACTATTTGAAGTAAATACTACCTATTTACTAAACCTATTTTACTTCAAATAGATTTAAAGCACTTTCATAAATGATTAACTCTAAAGAAAGTCATGGAAAACTGTATCCATTTATTACAAAAAAAATGGATACATTCAAGCTTAACACTGAAAAGCTGATCTTGCCAATCAGCAGGTGGCAGTACCTGCCTGATTTCCTTGGGTTCTGAAGCTGAAGCAAGTTAGCTTGCTTAGTTAGACCTAGTAGAACTTTGACCTAGTCCTTGACGTAGCATTTGGCTTCCCATGAAAGCCAGTTGAGACTGACATGTAAAGAAACAATGTCAGAGGAAAACAATGGGAAACCACTCCCATGTAGCTGCCAAGAGAACCACATAGATGTTGCAAAGTATCCAAAAATGGAGCTAATTTGAATTGCTTTTCATTGTGGTGTAAACCATCTTAAGAAAACTATTATCTTCAGGCAACTAAGAAATGTCATTATTTCTACATAACTAATCTTTGGAGCAAAACCGAATCTTCTTTTTTCCATAATTCTCCATACTATTTGGAGTTCTAAAATAATGACACTTTGGAATGCATTCTTCTTTCCTGCAGTGAAGTGAGAACTGAGTTTGGGGTCATCAGTGGGGATGTTTTTCCTGGTCAAAGACTGATTCCTATTTAGAGTTGGTCTCAAGAACTGGATCTCAATGTGAGTGGGCTAAAGTCAGGGTGGCGGGGATGGACATAGTCAGGCACACATACAGGAGTACAGATGTACAGGGGAGTTTCTGCTGCCCTCCATTCCAAGATCTGCTGGTCCTGGCTGCATGCCCTCAATATGAGTACTGTGCCCTGATTTTCTTGCATAAGTTTCTCTTGCCCTCCTGACTCTTCTGCTCCATTACTTTGGCCCTTTCAAGTGTTGTGTTGTAAATGAACACCTTTCTCCTTTCATTAAAGTTTTGGTTTCTTTGCAAGAAGTTTGCTTCACATAGGCTTCCTGGGAAGGTTGATCTAGTGGTTGGGGAAGTGGGTTTCTTAGTGTTCCTGGAAGCTTATTTCCCGCCCTTGGCTGCCCAGGAAGAGATGTCAGACAACAATAAAAATGTGGATGTGTGTAGAAGAAAGAGTGCAAAGGGTGACTGAGGAAAAGGAGGATGTAAGGTGTAAGTTTTCATATGAATGATTCTCGCAGCAAGGCCACTTCATTTCTTTTTTTCTGATGACTGTCGTTTTGTGCATTTCTCCCCTTTTCCCATGTTATTCATAAATGACATACATAGAGGGAGGCAGGGAGAGAGAGGGACATGAAAGATAGATAATAGAGACAGAGATAGATAGATATGATTATATAATATTTTGACAAATGCTTCACACTCTCCAGAGTTAATCTTGTGACACCTAGAATTTTCACCAGGGTTTTTTTTCATGATAGGATCATCTACATTTACAGTAATTTCTTAAAGGGAAAGAAATGAAGCTGGTAGGTATTGTGAACAGCATAGAAAAAACCTACTGTCTCATTGATTGTTAGAACAGGTTTCTTCTGAAATGTTCTATTTCCATGTACAGTCTTGTCCATCTCACTAGTGCAAAAATTCCTGGGAAAAAGGAAGGGGAAGGAATGGAGATGTTACTAGCATTTATGGATTCCTGATTATTTTCACATAAATCAGGTGTTCTGCAAATTGTAGCTCTAATCTCTTCTTTAGTCTGCTGACTGTCTACCACATAGGACAGTAGCAAATAACAAGCAATCAGGTAGTCTTTCTTGAATGCTAGGGTCAGCAAACACACCCAGCCCATAATCAGTTCAGCTCCTCAAAGAAAATACACATTAATTAGAAGGGTTTCAGAAAGTAAACCATGAGTGTTCCCAACATTATGTAAACATAAACTTAGTGGTTCCAGATGGTGTGGATGTGGGTTCAAAGCTTAAATTAGATGGAATTGTTAAGTTACTCCATCACTGCATAAGAAGCATCACTTCAGCACATCTAACAGTTATTGCTTGTCTTCTTGCTTTCCAAAAAGGGCAATGTCCAGGCTTACCAAAACTATGAAGATTCCATAACTATGTTCTTATGGTTACTTGTATGGGAATATTTAGAACAGTGTTACCTCTTATTGTGTATCTGGGAGATGTACTTTGATGGAATGAGACTGTGATGACCTGAGTCTCTCAAAATAACCCAAAACCCAAAGCATACATTAAAGTCCGGTAAAGCCTTCAACTTAACTTCACTGTTTTATTAGGCACAGTTTAAAATCACAAAAGTAAATAATGAGGCAAAAAGAAACCAAAACAAACCTGATTGACGAGAGTTCCGAAGCAAGCCAAGATAATTAATCATACATTCTAGGAGATAACTGAGGAGAGTCCATGGGAAGAATGCCAACAAAGATAAACCTATTTCAAAGAAAATTCTAAGCTTTGACTCCAGCAATTCTGACTGCGCAGTTACAAACTTATATATGTAGTTCTCAGTTGCAAGCCACAAGGAGGATCATGGTAATCTCCTCTTGAGTAGACCTCGCTTTACCCTGATCCTCTCCTCCCTGCGTGTCCCTAGGATGGATAGGGGATGGGCCTGGATCCTCCTCTGACTGCTCAGCCGGCCTCTGCCCTTCCCCAGCCTCCTCCACCACCTCTGGAGCCACACTCCCACTCCCTGTTGGATGTTCTTCCTCTTCCTCAGAGTCAGTTTCCACCAGGGGCATGACAAAGATGGACTATAAAGTAGGAAACCAGGAGACCTTGGCTATAGATACAGTGGCTTATTTGCATAAAACACTTTTCCATGTTTATCTCAATCTACTTTACCAAGTTAACCCAATTTTCTGAGCTATAAATTACCCACATAAGTTGGATTTGCACAACAAGCTGGACTAAAATGTGGTTGATAGATTTGTGGTCCAGTATATCATATAAAGTTACCACTTGTAATATAGTTGCACTTGTAAATTCAATCTTTATTAAAACTTAAGTTTCTGCCTTCGGTTATTTGACAATTTGGGACAATTCATTCAATTCCAGATCCAGCCTATATATTTTGAAAGTGTTTTAAAGTTCCATTGTGCCTCAAACAAAGCAGTGAATGAGAACAGAACTATTTTCAGTGGAGATGGCCATCTGTTATCTTAATAGAGGAAGATGCTACCCCATTTGTGGCCCCTAAGAAACTTAAGATCATAATGCTGAAACTAGTCAAATGTTTGTCCAACATGTTGAGTGATCTTTCAGATTTGGAGTAAGGTTCTGGGGTGAGGATGGTAGTGGTTTACCTCACAGAGGACACCTGCCACACATCCTTAACTCAAAAGCATAAAGCAGTATGGCATTTCTGGTGTGACTCTATGTGTGTGTGCTGCTGTGTGGCATCATGATACTTACGACATCAAGTAGCTGAACAGCAGTTCTTCCTCCCTCCAGCCAACCTGTACAATAACTAAGAAAATATACGTTGAAAGGCAAATGATACTAAAGTTGGATTCTTTTGGTATCAATTCAGTGCCTGAGTATTAGTCCAACTCTTTCTCAGCTAGTATTGTACAGCTTAAGCATCCCTCTTTCTTTCCAAGTGATCTTGGAACATCTGATTTTAATGAAACTTGAAACGTTGTTGTTTTCAGTCTGTTAATGAAGAAGCTGAACCTTTCCAGGACTTGGTTACAATTAGTATGTTTGTGTGCATGTATATGAATGTGTATGTACTGAAACAGTGTTCATTATCTTGAGCAATGCTAATCTAGTTACCAGCTGTAAAATTAATCCTTCACCATTTGCACATTATTTTATGCCTGAACATATAAACTTAGAAGAGAAAAGAGCAACCTGCTGGAATCTGATCCTTTTTTCAAAAAAACCTTTGCAGAGAAAAATAATAGCCAAGGCAGTCACTAATGTTGATCATTATGTTAACAGGAAAAGCACTTGAAAGCCTTATTGGCTTCTTGATGTCTCAAGTGCACGAAGTGTAATCACATTTGGAGTATCAGTTTTAAAGCTTTTTTCTTAAAGCAGCAAGATAAAGAGCTGAGCGACAGGCACTAGCAAAAGGGCCTTCATTCCCTCCTTTGGCATTTCAACATTGATATTTGTGTACATTTCCCTGAAGCATTCTGACAAGCCCAACGTTTCAGAATGGACAGGTCGCTTCCATTGGCTGCGGCATGGGTTGGCCTGAAGTAATTTCACATATTGTTTGTTTATATCTTTGCTGATTTTTGTACATATACAGCATACATATATACAAAATTAAACCTCTCCTTCATACATGCATCAGGAATTTGCTGCAATCCTTTGTGAAATGTGTGTGTATGAGAGAATGGATATCTACCTTTCCTTCTCTCTCCCTCTCCTTCTCTTTTATACCTTTCTCTCTCTCTTTCTTTCTCCCTCTCCCCCTCCCTCTGTGTGTGTGTGTGTGTGTGTCCACCTACCTATCTCTATATCTCTTGATGTCCCATCTAGGCTGTGAATTCTGGATGAACTGCATACTTACGCATGAGAAATACTCATAATTAATTACTTACCAAGAAGAAAGTCATTCGACAAATAGTTAACCTCAATTCAACATTTCCATCCCCAACATCAGTCTCTTTCTGAAGTGTAGACAGCAAGAAATAAATAGATTGGAAGGGACTCAAGAATCAGTTCATTTCAAGTAGCTTTTGAAGGCTACAGCTATGACACCTGCAAAGAGCAGACTCTCTGGAGGATTTTAAAGAAAGAAGCATTTTGGCTTCAGCATGACCTGTCTGAAGCAGAACTTTTGCAACTACTCTCAAAATTCTTGAAATCTTTTCAGGTATTCTCTCAATAAGAACATAATTAGGGAGGATAAGATACCCGAAAGCCAGTTTGGTTATCATAGCCAATAATTCTCAGCAATGAGAGCCACCACAAAAGATTGCCAGATGTCTTTTCAGCATATGTGGGGCAATTGTTCATTCCAACAAGATTATAATGTGCTACAGTTTATGATCTGAGAGTCTATCAAAAAACATGTTTGTGATATGTTCCTGTAGGTCCTATGGGTAGCAGGGATTCTGTGACGGTGGAAAATTTGAATAACAGTAATCTAGCGGGGCTAAACCAGATACTCTGTGTGACCGGAGGGGGGGGAGGGTGTTGTGCTGCATCATATGAAGAAAGCAACAGTGTTGTTTCAGTGACCATTTGGAAACCTAAATAAAATGCTCTTCCAGGCAGTGTGAGGCATTATTTATCATTTTATTTCAGAGCTCAAGTGACACTAAATGGACTACAGTCCCAAAATTTAGTTGCAATGTAAGAAGTAAATCCCTCCTTAAAAAAAGATTGTAATAATAGTTGTTGAGTGGTTCCATAACAGAATGGTTGGGATATAATTGAAAAAACAATGGTAAAGCTTTTTTCAGGAAAAGAGGACTTTTGCAGAATATAGTTTAGGCCCCCTTCCTCTTTAGAATTTAAAAATAATTAGGAAATAAATTTAAAAAAAGGTGAGCAGGAGAGGTTATTCCATGTTGTGGGCCCCCTTTTTTTCAGGTTTCCACCAAAGGCCAGAGAAGCAGTGCTCTTGTAGCAGATCAGAAGTCCTTCTCCCAATCTTTTCCAAAGTCTGTACAGTCCCAACCTCATACTTTCTAAATAAAAGCACAGATAGCTTTCAAACATTCTAAACAACTCAAACTACATCTAGAATTGAGAGACGGATTCTGTCATGCTGACATAATACAGTCTAAGTTTGATTTTGGCCAAAAGTCTCATAGGAAGCCTTTGTCCTGCCAGATTGTTTATTTCTGTTCTGATTCCTAAACATGTTCAACTCAGCTAAGCTTGCCAGAAAGGATCACGGGCACACTGAACATTATCCTGATCAGCTGCCAAAAGCATTTTAAAAATGGTGAGATTAACAATCAAAAAGAGCCAGAAATTGTTGCTCATCTTGCAACCTGATCCAAAGTTCATTCAGATAGGAGAAGTAAGGAGCCAACATCAGGAGAAGAGTGATTTAGAACAGAGGAATTCTGCAGGTCAACTGTGAAAAGGAAGAACTATCTGGAACGAAGGAGTTACTTTCACTTTCTTCTTTCTTCACTTTCTTCTTGTTGGAGGCCAAATGGGAGAGGAGCTCTGCCTAGCAGGGGAATACTTTTGTGATATGTGCCACAGGTTGCCAAGTAGGAGAATAAACTTCTTATGGAAATTTCTCAGCCACTAATATTAGCTTCTTTTTCTCAAACCTCACTCTTACCTTGCATCTGAATTGCAATCTGAGTTGGACAATTATATCCTAATTTTCAGGTTGCGAGACAATGGATTTCCCCAAGGGTGCTTTTTCAAAAGGCAATTAGGCTTTGTTTTTGCTTGAAGACATTTTGCTTCCCATCCATGAAGCTTCTTCAGTTCTGAATGAATGGTGGCAAATGGAAGGATTCATATTCCTTGCTGTCACCTGATTGTTAGCACTCTAATGATCAGGTGTCTGCAAGGAATATAATTCCTTCCGTTCTCCACCATTCATTCAAAACTGAAGAAGTTTTTTGGGTGAGAAGCAAAATGTCTTCAAGCAAAAAGAAAGTTCAGATGCCTTTTAAAAAAGCACCTTTGGGACAACCATGACCTGGATGACGGAGAATCTCCATAGATGAGAAAATGGATTAGTGAGGTAATGTGTCTTTAAGTATTTTGAGCACTTGAAAGTATTGCACAAATACTAAACCTTGCATATTTTTTATTCAAAGATACATGCCATTTATTATCAGGCATTGAAAAAAGCAGCACATATGACACATTAAAATCTGAGGATTTACATTTAACAGGTTTATTTCTGATCTAATCTGAGCTGCTGGGTTTTATGAACACAACTGGCCTTTGCAGCATAAAAATGAATATATAGGGAATTGATTTTTACCCGTTGTGCACAGATGCAGCTGTGAGCTTTCTTTCAGTGTCTTTGAATAGCTCCTTTTCCTTAAGCCATGTTCCCACTTCCACCTCATTATGGCCCACAAGTTGACCTCACAAAGTTGTCTTCCTCTTGTGTCCATGGGTAGGACACACTTGCCTTCCTTGGTTTTATCTGCATTAATGGAGCAAATCTTTTCTTTTCCAACATGATCTAAGGTAGAGTCAAGCATATAAAACCCATTTGACTTTTATTTAATGAATGCAACAGCTGAAAATGAAGCAGTAAAGGCAAGACTGGGACTGACAAGTGGGATGTCAAACTTCATGCCATTTTGATTTTCTAAAGATTCAGTGATGGATAGAGAGCACTTTAAGTCAGTAGTAAAGAAAACTAGTTCCCATTGCCCATACCAGATTTCAGCATTGAGGTGGGGTGTTGCTTAAAAAGAATTTACAGTTGATTCAGAGTTGGACTATCAGGTATAAGACATTCCCATCTACCCCACACTTTACAAACACATTCATAAGTATATTAAGCAAGTGTGACGTCTCCAGGGACCTATGTCAATACTAGGTAAAATTTATAGAGTTATCATTCATCATTTCCTTTCACTGAGATTTTTGAAATATGCACCCCTGTGGCTACAGATATCTCTCTTGATACCTTCAGGTTCCTGCTCTGTCTAACTTTTTTTTTCAAAATAAAGATTAGATAAACAGTTTAGGGTGTCAGTATGGCTTGGAAGTTCTCCCCAACCTATACCTACTGCTGTACACGTAGGAAAAGTTTTACTCCACAATTTGCCACTCAGCATTACAAGTTAGATACTGAAGGGACAAAGTTACTGTGTCACACATGGACTGCTTGGCTTAGCTCTATAAGTATAGAGTCTCCATCCAAGAAAAAAATCTGAGGTGAAAATGAATATGTCCTGGAAATCTGAAGGTTACAAAGCTGTAGAATATTTAGAAGATAATTCAAAGAAACATATGTGTGTTCCAGTTTAGCAATTCCTGTTATTGTCCCATTGCTTGGAATGGAGTTGGCCACAGAATCATGGAACTATCTAGCATCTTGAGGAATTAGAAGAAAACTTGGACTGACAGCTTGTAAAGCTGAAATCAAGAGCTGCATATCCTTCTTTGAACAAAGGATTTGGGGTTTGAACTGTGAGGATTAGTTTAGATCATTGGTGTATCTGGCATTCTGCTTTGCCAGATTGTTTACATATTGTGGTTCTAACTAAAGGAGGTTGTGCAATCGACATTTCTGAAAGTTTCATTTCAGTTAGACTCCCCAGGATGCCTAGAGGAAGAGGTGGCATATACCTCATACATAGGAGTAAATAACTTATTTGGATTGAATAATTTCCTTGGGTGCTTTGGTTTTGTCAAAAGCGTAGAGATAAGTGGCCAGAGCCAGCAAGGTGGGGATGATGGAGGCAGGACTTATGAAGCAAGCCCTGGAGGGCATTACTGAACAGATGGTTGTATTCTACACTCCCCATTTACTCTCTGTTCAACATTCTTGGCCGTCTTCCACTGGCAGGGTCAGGCAATAATGCATGGGATGATGTCACCACACTAACATGGTTTGAAACTTAGTGTAGAACAGGAGGAGGGAATTCAACAAAGGAAAGCAACAGTTTATTCCAAACCCCTTCCCATTTTTTTATAAACTATACTTTACCTTAATTGCTAACAAAACTATATCTGGAATACTATTTTCTCCTTTCAAATAAAAAATATCTTACCCTACCAAACCTTTTAACTGAGATGTTTCTTTACTGTGTCTTCAATTTACAGCTAGGGATTAATTGTTGGAAAGGAAGCCTGTTGCAAAATAACCGTAAGGTGATAATTAGGTTTACTGGTTAATGGAAGGAAGGTGATTTCCAGGGCGGGGTGGGGAGGTCCATTGCTCTGCCATCTTCTTCATTACACTGTCAGTAGCGTTGTTTCAGTCACACACTCTAATTTGTAGCAGACTAGGACTTTCTTCCCACATTAACTCCATGTCAGCGGTGTTTCTGAAAAGCATGCAGAGTGATCAGATTATATAAAATTACATGCACAGAAAACTGCATTAGGCAACTCAGGCAAAGCTGCCCAGACTGAGAATATGCTAACCAGGTTGTGATGGGTTTTTTCCCCTCTCTCTCGTACAGTTAATCAAAATCATTCATGCTTATCGTGTAAGCTAGAAACACAAAAGGCTTCCAACACAAAAGCCTGAAGTCTTTTCACATCAAATGTTTCTTTGCATCTCAAATTTCTCCATCTATGTAACCAGTGATTTCTTAATGAGACTATGGTTCTGATCATGTATGGTAGGTAGAAAATCTATATGTTTTCTGCCAAGGATTAGTGTGTCTGTATCTGTGTGTGTGAGAAAGAGAGAGAGAAAGAGACAGAGACAGAAGTACAGAGACAGAGAGGAGAGGGAAAGGGAGGGAGCGAGAAAGAGAACATAGGTACACAGACACACACATGTACTTGTCAAGACCTCTTAGACTTGATCTGTTTTGAAACATACTCACAAGTTTGTTGGGAAAACCAAGACTGTGCTTTATTTATTTGTCCTGCCATAGAAGAGTGATGAAAGGAGCAAGATCAACTAATGTAACTCCATCCTTCAGATTCTAACATTGTTGGTCAAGGCATGGATTCATCCATTCAAACATCTTTGTCTGCATGTAGCCTTCATCAAAGAACTTTTCATGGTCTGCTTATGCACTCCTATAATAGCAATACAATATTCCTGCATATCAGGGTTCTACCAAAGAATAACAAGCAGAGAGAGGGTTCCCCCTCCTTCCATTTGTCACATTTGGTTGCAGAGTCCACTCATTTGCTTTGCATTTGTTTAGTTCACATGGCAAAATGATTAAACAAGAGGTTTCTGCTTCAGTCTACTTATCATAGTGCTTCATGGCAGTTTTGGTTTAAGAAACAGTGACTGGCTCAAGATTTCTGGTCTTAAGAGAGGGCTAAAAGTTATGGTCTCCCTTTTGTCCAGCACTAGAGAATCACATTGGCTCTCTAGGAAAGATGGCCCTATACTTCTTGAGATACAGTTGGAATGTAGCTCCCCTCCATTCTGAACTATGGGCTAAAGCTGATTTGGAAATTAGAGTCCAATAATGTACCAAAGGCACAGGTTCTCTATACAGTACAAATCTACAGATACTAATATGCTATTGATCAGATATATTTTATTTATTTATTAAACCACTTTATTTGTTCTCCTAGCATAGTGAGAGAGAGGGATTCCAGATTATTCACAACATTGAAAAATCCAAGTCCTAAAACCTATGCAATCTCACCTCCTTTCGCCCCAGAACAGCAACACAGAGAACCATTTCTTCAGAGACTTCTGGGAAAGTAACAAGGGGAATGATATTCCATAGGGAAGTAGCTACTACTGAGAAGGGCCTTTTTTTGGGCCCCAGCACTGCCTCCCTGCTCTGATGGGTTGGGTTGATATAACTGGGGAAAGGGAGGCCCTTAAATAATCTGGACCCAATCATTTATTTGTTTATTAATCATATTTCCATGTCACTCCACTCCAAAACAGCACTGAGTGACATAAAATCAACAGAGGAAATATAGTGAAAACTGAAAATAATCAAGATGCTGCATGGAAATAACATCAAGAGTCTGGATAAAGACGATTGCTGCAAATACTAGGCATTCTGCAAGCTAATAACCTCAAGAAAACCCAAGTCAGGAAGTAGGTTGGAAGTGAATACATCATGAGAGTAAAGAACATCTTAAAGTCCCAACTCAGTGGAGAAAATAAAGCAATGAACACCTGGGCAAATCCATTCATTAGTTACACAGCAAGAATAACAGACTGGACTCAAACAGAACTAAAAGTTCTGAATAAGAATACCAGAAAAATAATTACAATGAATCATGCCCTTCATCTATGTGGCAATACTGACAGATGCTATTTACCAAGGAAAATAAGTAGATGTGGAATGTTGCAAATACACCAGACATACGAAGAAGAAAAAAGAGGCATTGGAAGAATATCTGAAGGACAGTGAAGATGCACTGAAGTTAATATACCAAAAAGACTTAATGAATACTGGACATGCCAAACTGGCATAAAAATAAGAAAAAATGAAGACTATAAAAGAGACATGTCAAGATAAAGTATTACATTGCCAGTACATTAAAAAAGCAGGTAAAACAGCTCACAGAACTGGCAATGGTTAAAAGCAGAAAGTTGAAGAAAGAAGCAGAGAGGTTAATTCTGTGTAAGGTCAAGCCTTAAGAGCATTTAAAGCCAGAATTGAGAAGACAGCAACAGACAGCAGAAACTGGTTAGCTGTTCCAAGATCACACAGATGGACTATAAACAATACCATAACAAAGTAGCAACAATGGTGCATTTGAGTATCTGCAAGAAATACCATTTGCCTGCAAGCAAGAATAGGTTGGATCACAAAATAGACCAAATAATAGAAAATGAAGAAGTTAAATGCTCTGAAACTCTAGAATTCAAACAGATAAGCACCTGCCACTTCACATCCCAGACTTAACAATTATAAATAAGAAAGACAAAAAAAGTCTGGTAGGTATGGCAGAGCTTAGAGACAACAGATTAGAAGAGAAGGAACTGGAAAAAATCACAAAGTACAAAAACCTGCAAATAAATATGCAGTAGAATGACTGTGGCAAAAGAAAGCAAAAGTAGTACCAATAGTGATAGATGTTGGGTGCAATGCCAAAACAATTGGAGCATACTCAAATACTATTGGCAGGAACAAATTTTCCCTCAGTCAGTTGCAAAAGGCAGCTTTACTTGAACCAGCTTTACATCCTGCAATGATACCTTTAATACCATCAAACAAGAATGATTCCAGGTCTTTGAGAAGGACTCGACAGGTGGACAAAAATACTAAATCCAATCTCAAGATATGGCTGACTGTGCAACCAATTGTAAGTCAATGTTTAAAAACCTAACCCTCTCCAAGTAAAGAGGAGGGGTGCTGTTATGTAGATCATAGAAGAGGCACCATGGAGAAGAAAGTATCTTGGGAACAGTATTCCTGTAGAAGTTATCACAACTAATCAGGTAAGTTATTCTCTGAGTTTTTTTGGCTGTGCTGGGATTTGAAATCAAGTCTTACAATGATATCAGCAGAATGCTGCTGATTGCTTCAGTACAGAAAACAAATCCACTGCCTGGGTTTTATGTTAAGGGTACTTAAGTATCGGAGTGAGACTGTCCTAAACAAGCAACTTTAGATCCCTAGCCACTTTAGATCTTTTTAACTTGGAGGCAAGAGGATAGTTTCATTCTGCTGGTAATCAACCACTGTTTCTCCTTTGTTAAAAGGAGACATATTTGGAATGTTAACATTCCTGATAAAACATTAATAAAACTTTCTAAAGATAGGTTATTATTTGCAAGATGAAACTATGCCAAACACAGTGTGTGTGTGTGTGTGTGTATTTGCTCATCAGACCAACCAGCGGGACAGCCCAGTAAACCCCAAATCTCTTGAGTTCTGCAGACTTCCTCAAAAGCCTGGGAAGTGGTGCAAGGAGCAGCCAGTGGGTGTTCTTGTTGGAGGACAACTAGAGCTGGCCCCTCCTGGTCAGGCTGATCCCTCAGCTTCTGAAAGTCCTGACTAATGTGTGGCTCAGCCAAAATACCTCAAATCACTGCTTTAATTGGAGAGGGAACCAAACACAATTTCTAGATTAAATGTTAACGTAAGACTACAGTACTTTTGCTTTTATTCTGCCATGAGGGAAAATTGCCATTGTTGAAAATTTCACATTTGGGATCTGACAAACAAATTAAGGGTCGCGACATGTTGTCTGCACTGAGGAATCCATGTTGGGCTTTATCAGAGCCACGTTGACTCTATTGTAAAGGGTTCAATGGCTCTTTGTTTAGACCATTTTGATTCAATGCTATCAGATTGCGCTGATGGGAGTAAACATGAAGGATTGCCATCCTGCTTATTGCGGTTGTGATTGTGAACAAAAGCACATTCTTCTAGACTTCTCTAAATTTTCATTGATAGCCTTGGCCACACAAGCAGGAAGAATCACTCAGTATCATTACAATTCAGTGGCAATTCATCCAAATACAACTAGTTCATATGTTAAATGAAGAGAAGGCAGGATACATGGTCCCATTTGTTTACATGTGTGTTTGTCTGTAAAGTCTCTGCCAATCCAGATGGGCTTGGGAAGCCAGACTTCAATTTGTGCACACCAACTCCTGCATTACCTGTCACCGGAAACACTTTTCTATGGCTCAGCCATTCATTCCATGAGGGACCAATCCATTTCTCTAGGGATATGCAGAATTTTTTTGCTCTTGATATTTTACCAGAAGAATGCACCAACAATGGAGATAAGCTTCCAGCTTGTTAAACAGATGAATATTCACGTGTGTATACCATACAATATACATGATCGGGGTGGACAGGGCAGCGTATGCAGAAGGTGGAATAAACATTTCAGATTGCAACTGGGAGACTGAGCATTTGAAAGCAAACAAGACAATCCCTCGTTCCACACCCCAGCCCCACAAGTTTTTTTACCCATCCATCCTAAACCTACTACCTTCCCTACAGTTTTTATGCTTGGGAATTTTTTATATATATTTTTTTCAAGAGTGGGGAAATATTTGAACATGTAACTCTCTTACCTGCAATCAAAAGAGAAACATAATTCTTACCATTAATAGTTCTAGCAATCCCAGTATTTTTTCTATTTTGTAAAATATTTAGAAATGTTGTCTTGAATGTCTTGTGGCAGATCTTGAGGTTTGGGAGTGAGTCCCTGAGGCACTTTCAAAGGATCCACAAAGTCTAATAAATAAAAATATATAAACTAAATATTTTAACATTCCTCAGATTTAATTTCTTTAAAAGTGCATATCAATAGATCTAAGGGTGGGCTGCTGGGGGCTCACAGGAGCTTGGGAGAGCCCCTAGCTAAGACTCTGCAAGGCTCAGAGAGCCCCCAATAACCTCAGAAAGACTAGAATAATAAAACTACACCTTTTTAAGGCTTTTTTCCTTTCTGGGCATTCAGCCAAGAGCATTTCACACCTCGTAAAAGTGTCAAGTTAGATAAAGCAGCTTGTGGAGGGAGAATCATTGAGAAAATCAGATAAAACAGCCACTAGCTTTCGAGGGGATTAATTCCCAGATAATAAGAATCACATAACTCACCAGAAACTCCACTAAGACTCCAAGATCCCTCTCACTGCTATTAAGCCTGGTTTCACCCAGTCTTTTATGTAAGTATTAAATGCATGAAACAATAAACAACTTTTTAGTATATTATCGTTTTTTAGGTAATTAGGGCAAAGAAGCGATGTCAAGTTGACCACGCCCACCCAGCCATATGACCATCCAGCCATACCCATCCTGCCATGCCCACCCATCCAGTCATTAGGACAGAGAGCCCCCTTGCTAAAAAATTTGAAGCCCACCCCTGGATATAACCCACATAAACCAAAGCTCTTTGGGGTCCTTACTCATTTTTAAGGGTATAAAATTGTCCTAGACCTAAAATGTCTGAAACCCATTGTATTAGCACATATAGAAAGATATTTATATGGGACTATGTTGAAAGAAGTGTTTCCCCCCCCCCTTCCGTATGTATAATAGGTGCTACCATTGTCCAATCCTTTGAAATATGTATCATGTTTTTTGTAAACTTTTGAATATGCAGGACAGCACTAACCTCTGACATGATGAATTCCTAGTTTATGCTCTTGTTCTGATCAGTTAACATAATGGGGAATCATAAGTTATTGGCATTCTGTCCCAATCTGAAGGAATTCAAACATCCATAATTAATACTTTTGAGAAGAAATGTTGAATAAGTAGGACTTATTGACTATTTTTCTAAGAATTGGTGCAGAATTGAACTGAGAGACATTGATGAACAGATTCAATCTAGAATATCTAGAATATTAGTCATTAAGCACCTCTGCAGATAATCATCCCAGCCTCAGAGATGTCTCAGCCTACTGGTAAATCATACAGAAAGGTGCATTAGCTTGATATGTTTTCTGTGGTAAACAGCAGTTTTTGAGCAATTTTAATTGGGGAAAATGGCATGGACACAAAGGGGAGAAACTCCCCCCTCCCAACTCAATGATGCCTTCATTTTTGTTAACTTACTGTTAACTCTTTCCCTGCTTTGAAATGGTGGGGATTTCATTGCTTCGTCCAATCCATGCTTCAGTCCTAACTTATCAATCATAATTTTTTGAATCTCTTCTCAGAACAGCCCTTTCCCAAAAAAGGCTGACGGAGATGGTCTGCTTCAAGATTGTCACATATACCACAGTGCAGACAAGATTTCCTTTGATTAAACCTTCTACATCAGAATGACAGATCAGGCAAAGGATTATTTCACAGATGACACTGATAGGCCCTGCTTCTTCCATAAAGCACAGCAGGTATTCAACTTTCCCCTGTCACAGGCAGAGGAAAATTGTGTTGTGGCAGAATCATTTGGGGTTAACAACTACTATTTGCAACATCTGAAAACTGTTATTTTTTTTTTCTAGCTGAGGTTTATCCTGTAGCTTCATAAACTTTCCATTTCAAATTAAAGAGCTTCCTTTTAAAACTATAATAAACTTTTATCTTGAAAAATGGTGTGTGCCTTTTAATCATTTCAACATATTTACTTCAATTAGGTTTTTAAAAGTTTACAGCACTGTTCTTAATTTGGGCTATGAGGTTTCTTTTGTGTTCAGCTAGCATCAGCTCCCCCTGGATACCCTTGTGACAAGACTACCGCCATCTTCACAACCTCCACTATAGAGGCCACTGTCCACCTTAACCTTGTTAATGAAATGCCTTTGTTTCCCCACATGCAGATCTCTTTGTTATTAAACT
The DNA here is from genome assembly GCA_015471245.1 of Laticauda colubrina. Lineage (NCBI taxonomy): Eukaryota > Metazoa > Chordata > Lepidosauria > Squamata > Elapidae > Laticauda > Laticauda colubrina. Next base: position 38,167,273 of record BLBF01000011.1, read on the forward strand.
GCAATAAATTTTTAGCTGAGGAGCATGGCAGCATCACAACATTTGACTGCTGCTGTTGTTTAAAGTAAGTAACATGAATCTAGAATCTGTGAACAAGTATCTATACAGGAAGCCTTTTTGAAGAGGGACTGAAAGCGTTTTTCAGGAGTAGCCCCACCGTCTGGATTACTCTTCCTGTCAATGCCCACCCAATCCCTGCACCACTTTTGTTTAGAAAAAGTAGTGAAATCGATACTGTTCCAGCAGACATTTGGTTCTGATTGATTATGGTTTGCTGTCAGGATGGTTTTGGCTTATATATCTTTTGTTTGTTCTTTTTTCTTAGATACTTATAATTTTCTACAACATTAACATGGTTTGTTAGCTAACCACAGATTGGAGTGGATTATAAACATTGTCAATTAAATAAATAAGTATGACCACATAACTTTTCTTAAAGAAATATCTATTCAATTTCTTGATTTTATTCTATTTAGTAAATTATTTATTAAATTTATTTGTTGCCCATGTTACTGCAAGGTAAGCTTACAATATCAAAACCAAACCACAAACATATGTTAAAAATCATAATAAAATACAAATTATAACTAAAACTAATAGATGGAGAAGAAAGGATCAGAATATACAGAGAGGGGAGGGAGGAGCTGCTATTAGTTAATCAACTATCTTCAATCTGTATTTCCTTACAGGGGTCCCAATTCTGCAAGGCTCTTGCAGAAAGTCAGGAGGATAGGAACAATCTCACTACAGGGGCCAACATGTTCCAAAGAATCAGGGACATGGCAGAGAAGGCTCTTCTCCTTGATCCCACTAGGCAGAATTCATAGCTTGATGGGACCTGCAGCATGCCTCATCTGCCAGCAGGGGTGGGCAGGCCTGTCCCATAGGAGTGAGAAAGTTCCTCAAGTAATCTGGACCAATGCCATGCAGGGCTTTATAGGTAATAAGCAACACCTTGAATTATATCCAGAAGCAAACTGGCAGCCAGTGCAGCTTGTGGAACAGTGATGTAACATGGACCATTCTAGAGGTCCCAAAGACTGCTCACACTAGTTGAAGCTTCCAAATGCTCTTCAAGGGTAACCCCATGTAGAGCTCATTGCGATAGTCATGAGATGCCCAGGCTTATATGACTGAGAGCAGGGACTCCTAATCCAGAAAAGGCCACAAATGGCACACAGTGGTGGGATTAAAAATTTTTTACTACCAGTTCTGTGGGCATGGCTTGGTGGGCATGGCTTTGTGGGTGTGGCAGGGGAAGGATCCTGAAAAATCTCCATTGCCTCCCCACTCCTGGGGGAAGGTTACTGCAAAATCCCATACCCTCCCCACCCCACTAACCTGCTTTCCAGCTCCGTTCTTCCTATGCAGGGGAACAAAAGAAGACCCAGCTGATCAACTGGGACTTGAGAGGCAGAGAATAGATGGGGGAGGGGCCAGTCAGAGGTGTTATTTGCCAGTTCTCTGAACTACTCAAAATTTCCGCTATCAGTTCTCCAAAACTGGTCAGAACCTGCTGAATACCACCTCTGGCATATAACCCAAAGTTGCGCAAAGGCTCTCCTAGCTACAACTGCCACCTGCTCCGAGCAGGAGTTGTGATCCAAAAGAACTCCCAAGTTGTGAAACAGATCTATCTGAAGTAGTGCCATGCCACCTAGAGCTAATTGATTGAAATTTCTTGCAAAAAGATCAAAGCACCTGAATACGGGCGTAAAGAGCAATGTCTAGAACTCATAATATGAATTTAAATATTCATCATAAGGAACAAGGAAATCCAAGAAGAATCATAACATCAATAAAAGCCAGCAATTTTTTATATATAAAATCATGTTTCCTATCTCCAAGGAAGTGGATGTTTTTCTGTTAATGGAAGGAATTTAGAAATATCTGACTATCCCAGGGAAACCATCTCACTGGGATGTTTTGAATATCCACCATGCAATAAATATTTCATATGATACAGTATTATTCCCTGACAATAGACTCTTTATTTAAGTAGAAACTCTTCTGACTCCTGGAGTACCAATGGTTTCTCTGGTTTAATAGAGCTATAGATGAAATTTCTCCCATAAACAGAGCACTGAAATGCCATCTCCTCACCCCACTCACATGCAAATCCTCTAAGGTGAAATATGTTCTGGGTTCCAACCACACTGCATTAAACAATTATTTTATTCCATGAGATTTCCCTGATGAGACAAAATAAAATAGGTTTTTCTTTCACAAAAAAACAACAACAACATTACCTAATTTCTGGATGTCTAATAAAAACATAGGTTAGGGATCAAGTTAATTTCACCACTACAACCCCAATATGGAATTTTAGTTTGTGCAGCTGATATCACACTGATCCTTGATGCATGAGGAAGGGAACTGAGGATGGGCTGGAGTATCTCCTACAATGAATACATTTACATCGTTGCTTTGTTCTGAAAGTGTCCCAATGTTGAGATAAAATTGGCTTTAAGACACATTATAATGGGAAATATGGTTAAATGAAAATTTCAAAAAGTTCTCCAGGACAACTACTGGAACAAGTAATCTGGCAACTACTGGAACAAGTGCTTTTCTATGCTCTGGCAGGATGCTCTCCTATGTCAACCTGAGTATTAAATACCTCATCCTTCTTCAGGACTGCTTTTAGAAAAGCAGAACCAAAGCAAAAATCAGACACCTTTTTTGAAATTTTAACTTCATTCTAGGCCAAAGCCTAGCTGATGTACTTCCCCACTAAAGTCTTTCTCAAGGTTAGCCATAAAAGTCTTCAGGTGATGATCCAGCATTTTGCTGCTGGTTTCCTCCTGGGATCCTGCCAAGATCTGTGGCTTTCATGCCATGCCCTGGACCACCTATGCTAGAGATGTCTGAGTAACCATTTTTAGCCCATGGGGTTGCTGGGAATGTGAAATGATGGCTCACAAGTACGACCTATCAGTGCTACTGATTTTGGAAGAGAGCCACAAAGGGTAGTTTCCATGCCCCTCCTCTTGAACCTGAAGAAAACTCTGTGCCATTTCATGTTAGTATTAACCCATTTTTCCAGTAGTTTCAAATCCTAGATTTTCTACTTTTCAGAATATGAATTAAGAAAATATATTACAGCTCTGGGGAGATGTAGGGAGGATATTTATATTAAGTCATTTCATTGTGTTTTGCTGTCTTTGGATCATAAAAGCATAACTGCTACTGGAAAGATGACTTGAAACTGCTTTAATGTGGCTTCCCCTATTACCCTGGCCATGGGTCGAAATAGTTCTCCAGTGGTTCATAGAGAACAGTCTACATTTAAATTTCCATTCTCCAGCACCATGAGGTTAATTATGCTTTCATGAGATCACCTGAGAAACTGAGTCACATTGGAGATGAACTTCCATAATAGTAATGGAGTCATAGCATTTAATTTTCTCAGGAAAATTTCTTCTCTCTCCCAAGGAGATACTTAAATACCTAAATGAAAAGATGTGATTTCCAAGAAAGGAAATATACATACTGTTATTTGAAGTAAATCTGTAGTGAAACCATGTCTTGTGTGATGACCCAGAGTATAACACAAACAGAACAAAATCCAAAATGTAAATAAACATCCTTTAATGCCTCTAACTTGGCCCCACTGTTCAATAATTCTCAGTTGAAGATAAAACATACTCAGAAATAGTCTTCAAAAGAAAGCAATACAATCTGAATGTAATGAGCAGATAGAGGTGATAATAAAAACCAAACAAACTACAATGATGAAATTTCCACAACGGAACAGGAGAAGTATTTACCAATTCAAGGAAATAACAAGGCAGAGTTTGTTGGAAGGACACCAACCAAGATAACCTCAAACCAAAATAAAACATGCTTTGTCTCCAGCGTTTGCCAGAACGCAGGTCCAAACTCTTATGTAGTTGTCACACCTGCAACCCATGAAGAGGATCAAGGCCCTCTCCTCCTGAGGAGACCACATCTCTCCCTTATCCTCTCCTCCCTGCGTGCCCTAGGATGGATAGGGGATGGGCCTGGGACCTCCTCTGACTGCTCAGCCGGCCTCTGCCCTTCCCCAGCCTCCCCCACCATCTCCAGAGCCAAACTTCCAGCTGTTCCTCTTCTCCCTCAGAGTCAGTCTCCACATGACACCTTGGGGAACAGCAAAGCAAACATGTATAAGATGAAGAAATTGGGAGGAGGGTATCTTTTCCCTTTCATTTTTTAACAAAGTTAATAGGTTTATTTCTCTGCACCTAAAAATGATAGGCAACCTTGCCACAAAATGCCACATGATGGGGCATACTGGGAAGTACAGATTGCTTACCCATAGCCCCAAAGTAAAAACTCAGAGTAGCATCTGGCAGATCTTTGTGCCTCTAATAAGCTCTGGAATCATTCAGAAATTGCTGGGATTGACATTAATAACATTCCTTTCTAGGATTCCTTATGGAAGTGTTCCATTAAAATGCTGGTCCTTTATACGTAATTTCTATCACTTTTCCTTCTCTTCTAAATAGAACTATTTAATGCATCTTTTTTATGAATGTAAATCAAGGGTGTCAAACTCGCGTTGTCACGGCAGTGTAACATGACATATCAGGACTTTTTCCCCATTCGCTAAATTGGGCGTGGACGTGGCCAGCGTGTGACACATCCAGCCCACGGGCGGACAGTTTGACAGCCCTGATGTAAATTAAAATGTTTCTTTTCAATTCATACACACTGAAAATTAATATTTTTTGAAATCTTTTCTTTCCTTGTTTTTTCATAAATTTGCATTTAAAACTAAATAATAGAACAAAATGGGAACACAAAAAGTTAGAAATCCAATCCCAAGAGTTCTTCCTTGGGCTCAAGAAATTATTTCTGTTTTATTCGGAAAACACACGAGGTAGACCGGGTTCCAACAACAAATACTTTATTCTTCAACTAGTTAGTAAATAGGAACACTTGGCTGAAGCTGAGGCCAGCCTTTTATACAGGCTGGCTTGCCTGCTTGCAGCCAATGGCAGTTGTTTAGATTTGCCGCCTTTTAGCAGCTCTTTGGATTGGTTTCTAGTGAACCAATCCAATGTTCATTTTATTTGACCAATCAGGTTTGTAGATTTGGAGTCACCCACTTTACATATAGAACAATTTCCAATATTTACAACAACAGTAAAAGCAGCAATTTGCATTTTCCTTATTTTGAAAATGCTTGGAGTCTGTCTTTTGCAATCTAAAAAGCTGAAATAAGGAAGGCCACACCGAGAATTGGTATCAGTAGCAGTTGACCTTCAAACATTTTCGTATCCTGTAATTTATAAATTTTGAGGATAACCTTGTTCATCAATTCTTTGGAGAGCATACAAACTATTCAAGCATCTCCAAAATCCTATCAACTGATATATATTGAATCTACGGTTGGGGGAAAAAAAACATAGGCTTTTTTCTCTCTCTCTCTCTTTTTTTGAAACCAGCCACTCACCACAAATAACAAACACTTGTAGCAGTAGTCACAGTGAGTTATCTGTGAGCAACTCAAAGCATGAAATTCAGTCCTATAAACAATTTGTCAGAGGATTTTTGAGTCATGAAATAATTAGTAACAACTGATGTCTGAGAATGAATGGATAACCCAGGAAGAGAAATCAGCTAAAAGCATATTGAATTAAATACATGCTAGGGTACATCAAATTTATTTGGGGAGAACTGTTTGCAGACCTTTGCGGATAGCTCTCGAGATAAGGGTAACAACATTGAACCATTTATAGATATTCAAGATATCTATCAAACATAGCAATGGAATGGATATCAGGGTAAAGAGAAGGCTCCAGATGTCCGCTCCCTATCTTTGAATGCCATAAAAAAAAAGTGTGAATTCCGGCTGCAGGGAGAATTCCCTCTGGATATGCAATAACTCTATTCTGATGATCAAACTATGTGCTAAGGATGGGAATGAAGTCAATTCCATTCTTCTTCCTGCCATTGCCTGTCTTAAACTCTTTCAAGGAGGAACTGGGTTACAAAAGCTAGATTTGCATTAATAAAGTGAGTGATTAAATAATGCAGTGTTATAACAACTATTAATTTTATGCATACTTCTGAAATTATTTAGACAACTTTTTTTGGACCACAGGAGCAAAGTATAGCAGCTCCCAGCAATTCACTAAAGTACTCTGGGTTTTTTTTTTTCAGGCTTTTTCATCAGCCTTGTGAAATAAAGTTATGGTTTTAACAGTTAGTCATTTTAACAGTTACAGTCATTTTAATGAGTGGATTCCTTAAAGCACTTAAGAAACTTGAAAATACTGCTTTAACAGCCATGAAATGATATCTTCCTATTTAATTATTTTTACAGCTCTAGCAACCATACACTATGTGAACATTTAGGCTAAGAGCTTCACTTTGCAGCCAAAGGCTAAAACTGATATTTACTTTTAAACTCTTAAACCCATGTTGGTGTAGAAGGTAAGTAGATAAGTAAGAAGATGAGTAAAAGCACAAGCTCTAGAATTGGCCCTCGGATAATATGGAAAGCTATATAATCTTTTTTTCCAGTCTTAAGCTTTCTAAATGTACTGAACTGCAGTTCCTATGTTCCTCCAGTCAGCCTAGCCACTAACTGAAGGAAAAGTCATCTATATCAACTGGCAAAGACAGGTAAGAAAAATTATGGCAGCTGTCCCAGCCTCTGAATTAAGGCAGTTGGTGCCCCCTGTGAGTTTTGTTGATACATATATGGGGGTGAGGGGAGTGTTGGCTGGATCTTGTTCTTTATCTTGTCCTTTTCCTATTTCTTCCTCTTGGTGTTGCCTTTTTGAATTGTCGCTTTATTCTGTTTCTCATATTGTGAGCCACTAATTTTGGAGTTGGATAGTACCTAAATTAAATTAAATTAAATTATTGAATACTACAAAAAAGATTTGTAGGAAATGCTTTGCACCTCATGTGAACCCATCACTTTGGAAGAAATGGCTAGGGTTCCTTATAGGCCCAAAAAGCATGTGGCTGCTTTAATGAATAGTAGCAAGATGCTAAACTCATACTTCCACACGATCCTAGCCATTTCTTCCAAATGTTTTTGAAAACATGCCCAGATCTTTCAAATGTGGTATTTATACCACACTTTTCCTCCAGTGTGCAGCTCAGAGTAACAGATGTAGAAGTACATGGCAATATATCCCCTATTATTAAAAAGATCCAGTTGTGCTAAGTTTCTGCATGGTTACTTTCCAATATGGTTTTGAAACACATAATGAAGCCAGAGCTTACCCAACACACTCATCTCTCTGACACAAATCAGGTTTCAATCTTATCTGAACACTGGGAATGGATTTGCAGTAATCATCTGGAGAGGGAGGGTAAGAGGCTGTCACCAGGGGTACAAAATATCATTAATACTTTGGCCCTTCTCAAACTATTCCCAACCCCTTTTCCTTGCTATGGGTCACTTTTGAAGTAGCTTCCTGACTCTAATATTAGAACTGGTCTTGATGATCTTTAATTCTTCAGCACTCTAAGATCACATTAGTTTTGTAAACCAAACTTGGCTGATGATGTGGGTAGGAATTCTCACCAATCTGGAATTTGGAGGAGACAGGTAGAGATTTGAAAATTTACCTGTATGAAGGAATTGGACTGAGAATAGAGCCATTCCCAGGCCTTCTAGAAAACTCCAAGCATTTCTACAAACCTGAATGTTGAGGAGGACAGTAATGGATTGTTGAAGATTACTCGGATCCAGTCAGAGCAATTTTAGAATCACAAGCAGAGCAGATCCTAGATCACAACAGAATTGCCACTCAAAATGTTTTCCTCCCCTTCACATGCTCTAGGCTGTCATTGCAAGAGAAAGCAGAAACATATGGATCAGACTGGTCAAGTAGTACTTGGCAGGTCCCTGTACTCCCTACATGTTCTGGAGCCTATTATCTGTCATACTGTAACACTTCAGCTATTTTGCACTTGATCATGAAGTTGTTAGGGTCTCTATACCCCACCAGGAAATCTGAAATGAAACAATCTGAAGCAAGCTTTGGTTTGACTAATGTTTAATATTTTGTCTGCTAGAGTTCCAAGTAGAAAGTCATTTACAACAATGTAATCAAAACCCATATTTATGTGCAATTATGCTTCACTTTTCATCTAATGCCCTCTGCGATATACAGAAATCCACTATTTGATCAGGGGACCTGACTCCAGAGGCTTCATGGCTTGCAAACCACAGCCAACTAATAAGTACCCTGCAGCTTGTTTGTTAAAATAGATCTGTGCTGGCAGACACTCAAAAACTCTCGCCTTTGAAAATTTAGAACATTGCCCAGCCCATTGTGTGGCAAGCAAGACAATAAAAACTCTGACTCTTCTGAAGACTCAAACAATTAGACATAAGTTAGTTATACAGCTGTGGTGAAAGCAATACCTTGTTTCAACCTGGCAGATAATCAAATTTCTTTCTTTGGGTCATGTTTTCTAGAAACCTAAAAGAAATCAGAGAACCCTTGTATGCAGCATAATAGTGCCATTTCCTTCTTAAATAAAAAGGCAACTGCATATGAGGGTAGGAAAGCTTTTGGCTTCCAAGTCAGAAAGAATGAAAAAAGATTTATTCAAGACTTTCTTGCATAGTTTGAGATATATTATTTTTACTTGCTGTCATTTGTTAAGAGAGAAAATTCTTAATGGTTTGCATTTAAATATATGCCACTATAAAAAACTCAGCTTCCATTTGCTTCAATTTACTTTCAATTTGCTTCTTTTTACTTTTTCTTTTTAAAGCAATAACTGTGGACATCGCTCTATCCTATATACAATAAAACAAAAATCCTTGCAAATCACCATGAGTGATATGTCTTACACTGTTGATTTCTAGTGCAGAACTAAGTTTACTAAGTGATCGTATATAATATGTGATTTCTTATATAATCATATAAAATGATTTAATTAAATCTTACAATTTCCAAAGTGTAATAAATTCTGACCCAATGTCCTGCCAAAGGAAGGGAAAATCTCCCCTGAGTCATGTTTAGCTCCCAATAACTCCATGGATATTTTTTTTTTGTCAAGAGGGACAAGAAAATATCCCAGCAAAATACCAGTAAATATTTTCAAATTCACAAACTTATCTGTTGCTGTGAGATTTCCTCAAGAATGCTGCTCAAGAAGCAATCAAATTCCATCCTGCTTAACAAAAGTTGGTCAGATCCATGGTGCAATTTGGTGCAATAGTTTAAGATATAAGGCTAGAAACTAGGTGAATATGAGTTCTAGCCCCACCCAGCTGGGTAATAGTACACACACTCTCAAGGAAGAAGACAAGGGTGAACCACTTCCAAAAATGTTGCCAAAATACTGTAAGGACTAGTTCAAGCAGCCACCAGGAGTCAACACTGACTTGAAGGCACAAAGAAACATACACACAAAATGTTTTAAAAGAGGTGCATTACATCTCTCTTCAAACAGCCACATCTTTGTTCATAAATCTACTTTGTAAATATTCCTGCTGTTTCCATGCAGTGCATGCTTGACATACAGCATTGGTGCATACCAGTGGTGGGATTCAAATTTTTTTACTACGGGTTCTGTGGGCGTGGCATGGCTTAGGGGGCATGGCTTAGGGAGCATGGCTTTATGGGTGTGGCAGGGGAAGGTTACTGCAAAATCCCATTCCCTCCCCACCCCACTAATCTGCTTTCTAGACTCATTTTCTTGTGCAGGGCAACAAAAGAAGACCCAGCCGATCAGCTGGGACTTGGGAGGCAGAGAATAGATGGGGGTGGTATTTGTCGGTTCTCTGACCTACTCAAAATTTCCACTACCAGTTCTCTAGAACTGGTCAGAAACTGCCGAATACCATCTCTACACATGCACAGGCAGTCATGAATGCCTGAACAAACAGTTTGATTTAATTGATTGAAGAGAGATGGTTTGTACACTGAAGCATTTGAACAGTTCTTTTAAAGCTGGTTTGCTATCATAATATTTTCCCATTTTCACAGAACAAACAAGTTTCAGTTTCAGTGATCCCAAACTTTTCATAAGAAATTTGGAGAGGAACATATGTTACTGGAACTCAATTTGTCACATGTTGATGAGGAGGCATGGATGTTAACCTACTTCTTCACCAGTAGGACAAAAGGCCAGTTTGATGCAGAGATGGGGCAGTTTCTTACTCAGAGGAACTAAACATAAGACCAGCCAGTCTGCCTTTTTTGAAAGCAGTAGCCATATAAAATATTAAAAGAACAGTGAATGTGCAAAAACAAACAGGTTGTGCTCAGTTTCACATCAAAACATTTCATTGACATCCCCAATTTTGTTCAGTCTTTAAACAGCCAGTCGGGGAAGAGCCATCCACTGCATGACCGAAAAATCCAGAAGCACATAATGTTTATTACTTAAAAGCATGGTTTACATACATGTTACTATTATTGACTATAAACCGGGCTATATTACAAGCCAGGGTGAAATTACTCACTAATGGCCTGTGAAGATCATGTTTAATGGAATGTATAAACCTAACTTCTCTCTGCAGGCATAAAGGGCCTCATTCATTAAATGTGCACATAGACAGCTTTTATACTAAAACAGGGGATTTTGATATATAATTCAAGGTGAAATTATCCACCTTGAGATCTGCAAAATCAAACATTTTAGTGCTCTAGCTCCTTTTACTCAATGTTAGTTAGTTTTGAAATGCTGGGTCTTTTCGACAAATATTATTGAATGGGGGTGAGGAGGAATAGACAATTGTATTAGATACTTCTGAAACACTGAAGAATACCTATTTACTATGCTATGGGGGAGGGGATTGTCAAGCCAAGAATCTCACCCAAGTGAAGCTTAGCAGCATTTTTAAAAACTGTACAGTGCTGCTTGGTTTCAGTGGAAATCTGCCATACAATACTTTACAAGGACTTTAGGCCTTTAAACATTTAGGTCTCATCCCAATTCTTCTAGGATAGTATTATAACTGAAAGATCATCTTATTTGTAAGGCACTGGGTTGAGCAAAGTGCTCTAAACAATGGTGGATGGATCCTCACTATATATTACCTGATGATCCAAAAATGACCCCAAAGGGGAGGCTCAGATATGCAACACTTTAGAGGTAAATTCACCCCAGATTGTACAGAAAGAGCAATATCATCAGGTGGTTATTATTATAATCCCAATCACAACCAGTGATTGGGATTACAGCACATTCCTTTCACATATTGCAATAAGTGTACAGTACTTTCAAATGTTTATTTGGCCATTCTAAATATTCATAAATTGTGTAGACATCATCCTAAACTCTAATCAAATATGGCGCTGTCTTGCCATTAGCAGTGTCACAAATACTTTTGCCTGGCTTGGATTTTTAAAGGAAATGAAAATAATATGGGGACAAGAGGAGAACATTTCCCCAGCAAGGTAATATCCCAGGAAAAGGCTATACATCACAGAGAGAAGGAGTCCTTATTCCTTGAGCAAGCAGCATCCAGCATCCTCTCTCTCTCTCTCTCTCTCTCTCTCTCTCTCTCTCTCTCTCTCTCTCTCTCTCTCCCTCCCCCTCCCTTCCTCCCTCCCTCTTCATGATTTAGGTGTGATTTAAAGCAGGGACAACATTCTGGTTTCTCCAAGGCCAGTCTTTTAACCACCCCATTAGATTAACCCCTTGAGCCGACCTCTTCCTCAACTGCTTTCCCTTTCAATTGGTATAATAAGAACCATCTGTCAAATTAAGCCATATTCACAGTGAACTCAGATTTGGGGGGTAGGGGTGGGTGTTTCTTTCTCTCCTTAATTGTACACAATTCATAATACCGAAGCAATGAAGCATTGACTTAATGGGTGAAATCATCCCTGAACAAAATCGTTAGAGGATTTGACAGCTTGAAAAGTGACTTTAGAACTATCAGATACAAACTGAAGATAGAATGGCACCTAACTAGAATAAGCTGTGTTTTATTCTGTGGGTTACTTTTATGATAAAAGCCAAAGGCCATGACCCACCACATGCAGCATTCAATCATATAATCAAATAAATGCTGGGAAATATACAATATGTAACCCTAAAATTGCCAATTGCTTTCCAAGCATAAATTAAGGTGCTGAATATTAACCTTTAAATCCCTAAACAGCAAGCAGGGCTGTCTTTCCAGTTTTAATCCAGTCCCACTGCTAACATTTGCAAGAGCTGCACTTTCATGATGCAACAACATTCATAGGCTTCTCTGATGCACCAAAAGGGCTTTCTCCTACATTACTCCTAAGCACTGATGATGTTCCCTGCAGAGTGTCACACTCCTTTGGGCCTCACTTGCTCAGTGTTTCCAAAAACTTCAAGCCTTCACCACCCTTTCAAGAGCAAGAATTTCCACTGTTTCTTCTACTTCCTCTTCTTCCTCCATCCCTTTAATCATTATTGACCCCTGGTGACTGCCTGGACTGCCTGAAATTTTCTTGATAATTTTTTTTCAGAAATGGCTTGCCATTGCCTGTTTTCTTGGGCTGAGAGAGAGGGACTGGTCCAAAGCTGGTTTCATGCCTAAGGCAGGACTAGAATTCACAGTTTCCTAGTTGCTAGCTTGGTTGCCTTAAACCATTACACCAAACTGGCTCTTACTTATTTCTGTCCCATGTGTATATTTATTTTGTTCCAGCGACAAAGTGGTTTGAGTGGTTTACTTCCAAGTAAAAAGCTGATCAGCAAGATAAATAAAACAAGTTCTTATAATTAATTAACTGGATTGTGATCAGCAACTCCTGGGCTGGGAGAGTTCAGATCTTATTAGCCTGTTGAAAGATATTCTTATTTCAAAACTGTCTTGGAAGGTGCCTGATTTCTCCCATCAACTGCTTGCACTGCACAGTTTTATCCACTGGCCACACCCTCCTTCCCCTTTTTGCTCTAACCAATGCTCCAGCCAGCCAGAAAGTCCCTTGGCAGGAGCCAAGCTAATTGACTTAGGGATTAATCAATTCGGTTTTCCAAGACTGATAGAACTGCTAGGTGGGTGCATCCCTGGCATGTTGCAGGAGGATCCAAGATTGCCAGTTTGAAATAGTTTCTTGTTAACATGTGAGAAGTTTGTCACTGTCTCTTCTATCTACAATTGCTGACTGAATCAGTATTGAAAATCTTTTCTTTATTTATGAATGGCAGACAGTGAAATCTGGCCCTGTAATGCATGTGAGAATGCTCATCTGTATATAGGCATGCAGACTGAGCTCATCCAAAGAAAGCAACATTTTTGGTGATGTGAAAATATTCATGATGCCAATGAAGGCCACAAGGCCAATATACAATATTGAGAGTGCCCCAAATATCTGGAACTGATCTAGCATAGCTATGTGAGCTCTTGTCTGTAAGTATGTAAAGTGTCTGTAGGGATGTACAATTAGGGATTAACTCCTATTGCAGAATTTGATGTATTTTCCCTTTTTTTCACTTGAAATATTATTAATATTTTCCTGTTAATTGTTATTTGATTTTATTCTAGAAAATAAAATACCAATCTGATTGCTATTATGTTAAATATATAATGAAACAAGTTCCCTTACAGTACAGGATTAGCCATTCTTAACTGTAGTAATATGTTTTATCCAGTGAATGGACATTTGTGAGGGAGGGAATATTTGAATGTTGCACAGTCTGATAACATGATAATGAATACAGCAGAATCTCTTAAAGAGATTCTGTTGCTTATTATTTAAGGATATAGTACAAGATAGTACACATTTATTTTAAAATGTTATAAAAACAATCTGCAAAACTAGGCATTGTAGCTATCTTTTGTGGTGACATGGACATTAATGCTCCTGGTTGGAAAGATTGGTAAAATTCAAGCAAGAACCTGTAGCCTGGCCTCAGAGGAGTCAGAAAGTGCTTCAGAAATGTTTTTTCATGGGCAGAAAGAAATTCTGGAGGATCCCTGGAAGCCTCTGATAAAGAGCCCAAAAGATCTGTAAGATTTTGCTAGCGGTAGGAAAAAAAACCCCATCCTTTTGGCATGGAGGCTTTCCCTTTCTTTTAAAATGTTTATGATCATAATGTGGTTACTTAAAACTGGGCTTACTGGGGGTCTCTGAAAAGGAGCACGCTTTCTTTCTATCTAGAAATGGAGGTTCCGGCAGCCAAGAGCCTCTCTCAGCAGTGCAGGGGACTGAACATGGATCTTGGTGCTAGATCCATAGGAAGGGGAGCAGAGGGAAGAATTTCCTTCCTCCTTGCTTTCTGCCAGATCCTCTGGGCATGGCTTGGTGGGCGTGGCAAGGAAAGGATACTGGAAAATCTCCAGTCAGAGGAGGGATTTGCCGGTTCTCCAAACTACTCAAAATTTCCACGACCAGTTCTCCAGGACTGGTCAGAACCTGCTGAATATCACCTCTGGCCTGGATTTCTCCTGCTCCCCATTTCACCTTCCCTACACTTCAACCTCACTTTGGTCAGGCTATTAAAATTCATTTCAAACCATTTCCTACCACATTTCTGCATGCTTTTCAAATGTGTTTTCATTCATACTTTTCCTGGTATACAGTACACATTTCTAAATTGATGCCCCTCTGAATATCATACGGATTAATGTACATTTCCCTTAATTTACATGGCTTTGAGCAAATGAAACTATCCCTTTTCTTTCAGGATGCCCTTTGAGTGTGATTCCAGTTCTATAAGAGAAAATTGTTTAAGTTAGCGGAAATCTATGAGCAGAATAAAAGACTGCTGCTTTTACTTGTGGGCTGGTAAAATCAGGAGCAGATTGTTGTAGGCAGAGATTTAAAAGGATTTCTTTCTGAAAGCGTCTGAATGAAGCTGAGGAGTATCAGGCAAAGTTCTGAGACCTCACCTTCAGACACCACACCGTGACATCCCACAAACCCCACTGGCCTTTGCACTCTATCACCTTTCTTGTAAATCTGGTTGGTTCCTTGCTATTCCCATTCTGTTCTCTACTTATCTTTCACACTGAAATGCACTGATCAATAAGAGTCCATCCACCTTCTGGCACACTCTGTGTTTTGCCACAAGGTGCCTAGATGAAGAAGAAACTTTTCATGGAGTGAAAGTGCAAGATCAGGTTCTGCTTGCTTTAGAAGCATTCACTTCTTTTTGTGGCAGAGAAACAATGAGGAGAAAAGAGTCCATCTCTTCAAATTGAGGGGGGGGGGCAGGATTTCCTGTCAAGAAATAGTTTGAGGGGTACTTGGGTTTTTTTAAAAAGCAAATTGGAAGAGCACAACTTAAAGTCCACCTCAGAAGGGAGCAGAACTGCCACTGCAGTGAGATGGGGGGGGGGGCAGTTGAAGGATGCCATGGTTTTCCTAGATATAGTCTGTAATTGAAGCTGCACTCAGAGGGCAATGCATCTAGTGTGCCCAAATACATCCTGGGAAAGCTGGTAAATGCAGGCATATCATGAGGATCCTAAGACTCTGGCACACTTTTTGTTCACAGAAGAGTAGTGCACAATTCAGACTCTTATGAGTCTGTGTACTTGAAGTATTTGAAGTATTCAATATGACAGACAGGAGAAGTCATTATGTACACAAAGGAGCAATCCTTACGTTTTGCAGCACTTTGGATTCAAGGACAAAAAAAAATTGTTTTGAGATTGAACACTGAACAAGCATGAACATGGATGATGCCTCATTTCAGGTTTTTAAGCAGCTGCATTTCTTCTTGGGATCCTGATGCAACTGCAAGGGGCAGCCACACAAGCCCCCTTGCTTGAAGAAGTTTTTTGTGCTTGAATCTCAAATGCTGCACCTCTCTACCAATCAGATTACATATTATTTGAAATCCAATTACCCACTGCCTTTGGGAATACAGCCTCTGTCAGCCAATCAAAAAACACATTTCTCAGCCACAGAATGTTGAGCATCTCAGTCATAAGGACTAGAAACTCTTCTTCGAATGGCTAACTTCTGCCCAGCATTTTGGTCTGTGACATGTTGGAGCTCAGTATGGATAAACATAAAAACAAACATTTTGGCAGTCATGAGATATATCACATGACATACCGAAGTGATGGGGAGGGTGAACTTACAAAGCCTCTTGACGAAAGTCAGCCATTTGGCTGGCTCTGTTTTTACTAATTAGACAAACATGACCTATGTCTGGGCCAGTTCTGGGATATGTGTAAGTCGTCGATAAACACCAAGAGAAGCAAGGTTTAATTAAAGGTGGGTGGTCACAAATTCTCTTACCTACTCCCCTCAAACAAAACAATTGAAACAATGGCCTCAACTTAAGTTTGGCAGTTGTCCTGCTACCTGGAGCAACAAGCAGCTCCCTGCCCTCACTGCTCCAACAGAATTAGCGTGCCAAGGTGTGAGAAAAGTCTTGGCAATTCTGATCCACTGATTAAATCACTGATCTCACCTTTACTTCAATATGATTTCCATTTTGCTTTCAAACAAGGTACTCTGTTTAATCCCAGCCCATTAAGGTTGATGTTACTGTAGTCTTGAAGTCACGAACCCCACCAATTTGGAATATGGAGCCCAGCTGAAATTTCCCATGCTTGGCCTGAAGATAATATTCCATGACACCATGAAAACGGCTGTAATTCTGGATTATGGATTTACCACATCAAGATTAAGGATAAACTCTGATTTTAACAACCCCAAACTGTAGGATTTGTGTTCAGGAAATGTTATTTAGCAAAGCACTTTGGAGTCTTTCCTGCCTAGATGGAAGACTATCCTTTCTACTCTTATCAGCCTAATAGAAAGGGACACACGTTTAATTTGAGGTATAATGCTGCCCCCTTCTGAACATTCTGCATATTTTAGTCCCATACTGGATATTTCTTGGTTGAAGCAACAATGCTAATACCACATACAACATATTCCCTCCCAAATTACACACCCAAAAATCACTTCCTAACAATTTACTATTAAATAAAGAAAGAATCCTTGCATCCCTAATAGATGCAATAGAATCACTGATGGTGATTCTGATGGTGATGGTGATGATTGCTTTATAAATGTGTGTTGACATGGAATGGAAAAAAGACTCCATTTTCCTGACGATGCACTTGACCTGGACAATAGAGCTGGATCAGTGTAGACTTTTCTTCAGGAGACTTTTGTAAGCATATTCATTGGCTTAAATGTTGACAATGAGGGGGCAGAGCATCTTCAAAAGTTTTGTTGTTCTCTCTCAAGGTTTTCTCATGATAAAATACCATATAATAGATAAGCTTTGGTCCAGCAAATGTGAACCAACAGAATGTGGCAAAAACAAGACTATCCACTAATATTGTTGCCTGTGACAGTTGACTATAATGGAGATCATGTGACTTGCATACTTGTGTGTCAAGTAGGATGACTGTATACATGGATGAAATAAATGAATAGATCAGATAGGATAAAGAACTAAGCCAAGGCTTCTTTTACTTTGAGGAGCTGTGCTTTGTAGCAACAAAATTAAATGATAACCTCTTACAAGCTTCTTTTCATTTTTAATTAAAAGTGAAACACAGCATTTCATTGAGCTGAAGAATTTTGATTAAACTCAGTATGATTATAAATTGAAATGATGCCATCACACGTAAGAACTAGAAATTCAAGAGAGCTGTTCCCGCTCCCAGATAATTATGACCCATAGCTTAATTGTGAAATGTTATTAGTGGTTTGTTTGTTTGGGGGGGATTTATTTATAATTTGGTCAGGGATTGGGAGGGGAAACAGAATTTCTTTTTTCTCTTGCAATTCCAATTTTCATTTTGTTATGACCTGCCTTACAAAATTACTCCTCCCAAAGAAGATTGTAACAACACATTAAAAGATGAAACATGATTGAATAACATGGGGACGGGGTCACGGATAAAAGAATAATGAAACCGCTGCAAATTATCTTAATTGTCTGGGCTCCTCCCATTTCCAGGAGCTGGTGATTAAAAACTTTCTCTGGAGTCAGGGCTCTGAAAGCGGTTGGAGCCCTGAAGCCCACCAGGGTCAGATTCCTTTACCCTCCACTTGTAATCCATCAGACTTCCTCTCTGGCTTACAAGAACAAAGTCTCACAGCCGGCCAAGTTACAGCTCCATATTCTCAAAATAAGCCATTACAGCCCATTTTGGTATTTATTTTTCCCTAATTAAAAGTCACTTTTAAGAAGGCATTATCTACTTCCTCCAGGATGCAAATTAATCATGGTGTCTATCATTCTAATTGACACAGTCTTGGAAAGCCCACCATGATGCTAATGGGCACTTAATCAGAGCACAGCAGTCCTGCTGCAGAGGGATGAAGGTGCTGGCTGATGGGGAGGGGGGGAGAGCAAACAAGCAGAGGCAGGAGGGGGGGGGGGCGCCTGGATGAAAGCAGTTAATATTAAATTCCTGAAACATTGATTGAGGTAGAACCTTGCCAAAAAGCTGCTTTCTAAAGAGAAGAGTATATCCACAAGATAAGAAATGTGTTTGCCTGTCTGGTTATTAGAGTACCACTTAGAACAAGGGTAGCTTGCTGTTGACATCTCCCCCAAGATCAGGGTGCATGACCACCCATGGAGACATAAAAAGAACCACTCAATACAATAATTGCTTTGCAGTGATTAATGAACCAAAGGCAGCGAGGAAGAGACGCTGTTATATCTGATTGGGGGCTCTGTTGAAGACTAGGCTGTGTTTGTGACTGTTGGATACAGTTTGGAGCCCAAAGGACACGTTGTAATGCCAGCACTAATGCTGGATAGTTCAGATTACAAGACAAAGGAATTCTCAGGGCAGTAGAACCATAAATTATGTTGCAAATCTATGTAGTTTGCAGGCCAAAAAGTTGGGCTAGAGAAAAAAAAATCAAGAAAAAAATCAGGCAAGCAATGACGACAACAATGGTGATGGTGATGATCTCTAAATATTTTCTAAAGCAGATTACTACAGTGTGTTGCATTTCAGTTCTCATAATTTTCTGGACAGTCCAGTTAAACATATCTCAATATTAGAGAAAGTTGCTTTAAATGTTGCAAATAATCACACCAAAAAAGAAAGCAGGCTTCTAACCAATGTGGTATAAAGGGGAAAATGAATTGGAAGGAAAGACGAAAGCTAGTAAATGTAAGCAGTGCTGGCAGCTTTATTTAATCAAGGCTGGTCAGCTTTCACCTGCAGCCCTGCAGCCCATTAGTTAGTAGCTGTTTCTAATACAGGTAGTTTTCCATTAATAACCAATCATTTAACAACCATTCAAAATTATGATGAGCCCAGGTGAGCACAAGTATACTTCTGGCCATCATAAAACATCCTCTCTCTCTCTGTCTGCCACCAGCTTGAATACCCAACTAAAGCAGGGATTGCGCTTCCCCCCACACACACACGTTTGGAGAGCCCCCCCCCATCTCACTGCAGTGGCAGTTCTGGCACTTGAGTGCCTGGCTGGCGGGGTGCTCATGTAAGCCGGTGTGGGGCGAGGGGTCCAGCTGCGCACCCCCCTGCCTTGTTTCATACTCCACCCCCCCCGCCTCACTGCTCAAGTGGCTCCTGTCACCTACACAACTGCCAGCAGCTTGGGTGCCCTGTATGGATATCTCTCTCTCCCATATACACACACAATTGGATTTCTCTCTCTCTCTCTCTCCCTCCCTCCCTCCCTCCTTCTCTCTCTCTCTCTCTCTCTCTCTCT